>CM060422.1:6030896-6328630 GCA_030545235.1 Helianthus tuberosus | reverse complement strand
TGGGCCGCATGAAATTGTATCATACATAATTAATCACACAAAGTCTGGTAGGTTGGTTTTGGGGCCCGATTCAAGTTAATTAGTGGATCCATTGAATTGGGTTAATGGGCCGGGTGCACCTGTTGAGTTAAATGAATGGGACAGCCTAACCGAATGGGTTTAACAGCTGGGCCGGTGGACTTGGGAGCTATATGATGAACCGAATCTATACAACACATTGTGTGTTATTCGGGAAACATGGCAACATGGAACACTTATGATCCGAATGTGAAGTGAGTATGATACATTAAATTGCATTGTGAATAGACTACGATCAGAGTACTTGTATGTTGTGTGTATCAATATGTGTTACTTGAATACGTTTGAACTTTACATGTGAACAAATACGTGAATACATGGAACTAACTGCCTCTGTACACCCGGTAGGATTCGATTGGTCAACTGTTAAACAAGCACTAAGTCTAACCGAGCAACCCTAAGGTGAGTTCACTGCACTTTTCTAAGCATGCGTCCCGGTGGTTTGGGACATCTGGTAAACGTTTCTAAAGGGAATACTGGGTAAACTGTTTATTTGGGGATGTTGGTTATTGAACACAGTATAAATCATGTAAGACCCCATACATCTACCGTGTTGCTGAAGAAGCAACGAGGTATTTAGTTGATAGCGCTATTAGGTTTGGCACCCTCACACCGGGCCGAAAGGACGGGCGTGAACTAATTACCTGGACTTCATGACCAATGCCTAGTTAGAGGCATTGGGGTTGGGCATTCACATCGTGTACATATAAGACCCCTTACATCTATTCAAGGTTGTTTGATACCTTGACATCATGACCAATGCCTAAATGGAGGCATTGGGGTTGGGCATTCACATCTAGTAGCCACATACGGTAATCGAGTAATAACAACATCGAAACATCAAACGTCATAACAACAAACAACATATCGTCTTGTAAGCTATTTTACTCACATGATTGGTAACACAACTTGGTAAACGAACACAAACCTTGAACTCACCAGCGTAGTCTGACACACTTGTTTACATGCTTGTAGGTAATCATTGAAGGAACTTGGGAACTTGCCGTCTGATGCTGCTGGAGAGGTTGTGGTCATGATAAACAATTACATTGATTTGGTTTTTGATACATTTACACACTTATACATTTATGCTTCCGCTCAATACTTTGGTTTTGGTTTAATCTACAAACAATACATTTCTTTCAATTGAGTATTTCAATACATTATTACTTGTGTTTGATATGATTGGTGGCTCTTTGTTGGATCGTTGCACCTCCTTTAGGGACATGCCCTAGGTGGTAATTTGGGGGTGTGACAGTTTGGTATCAGAGCCACTGGTTATAGAGAACTTGGTTTTAAAACGTTTTCATAAAACCAGACTATAACCGAATTGATCCAAACGATGACCATGACACTCAGGTTCAGATTGCAAGGTTCGTTCCTCGTTACAGTATACATCACATGTTTAGTAGACATATCTATATACATAGCATGCACGATACAACAAGATAGATATCATGACACATCGATAGCATAACACAACACTTGCATCTTGTAAATCCTAGTCTTGCTGTTAGTACATACCTGTGTTGATTGGAGTGGGAGAAACTTCGAACATAAGTTAAGAAGCGTCGAGAGGAGCATGCAAACCGCCTTATTATCATGGGTGCACACATAATAATAATGCGTGGTGCATGCAATTCCCAATGAGGCTTAACGAGTGCAAGAGGGAATCTCCCCTACTGTATGTGAACTTGAAAGTTGTAGACTTTAAGGTGATACTTGATTTTATCTCATTCTGAACTATCATTTGATCGATGCGAAACCTGATAACCTATAGGAGAAATAGTAGAGATTGTCTCCTACACGAATGTGATCTTTCCATTTTTCCTTTGAAACCTTTCGAATTCCGATGCTATCGAGTATTACCTGAACACCCAACTGAACGCCTAGTGGACTGTGTAGAGTGCTAGGTGCTTATACGAACATCCCCGAGTGGGGTGATGCACAACGATGAACGATCTATATCTTTCCATTTTTCTTCGTTTGTTGGAACTTGACATATTGACGTCTCGAATCTCGAATCACGACCATTTCTGTAACGCCCTCGCAACAGACTGTGTAATACATAGACAACTTGCAACATCGTTGGATGAGAGGTTAAATGTAGTACTTCACCAACCTCAAACATTGGACGACTCTGATGACCGGCAGCGAACACCAACGAATAGAATACAATCGACTCTTTAACCTCTGCCAGTGACTCATGGGAGTCAGCTTTTACGAATCACTCGGAACGTAAGTAATGACAATCGAATACGGTGTGGAATGCACCGCTGTCAGCACAATGAGTAGCATCTTAGAACGTGGCACAGAACAGTAGAAGATGGATCCTGTCAGTGGAGGATCATAGGACTCCGCTTCATGAAACAATAAGCAGAAGTAACAGTTACGACAACATCAGGGTACTCGTAATAGTAGCCCTCACTATGGGAGTGAAAAACGTTTACCACATGGATTGGCCATTGGTCAATCAAGACAGCAACAACCAAGGGAACGACGGCAGTACTGGAAATTCTCGTGACGAAAACAACACTGGAAATGAAGCTCATGGAAGGACACTTGGTATTGGCATAGACTATACCAGGCGTAATAGTAACACGATAGCTTGGATGGGTAGCTGTTTGCTTCGTCTCCGATCTGTTTGCCCTGATGTTTCTTGAAACCGAACTTGTTGTGGCAGTAAGGGATGATAAGTCAAATGAAACCTCATATGTCCGCTGCGATGTAAACTCGACCATGTGGGACAAGTGTTCGACGTCAACCTTCCTTCTACTACCCTTGATGGTTGCAATACAGTAGTTAGTGTGGATTGGTTATCCAGCGATCGCGCAGATACACCAGTGAGGACAAAATTTTGTGTGGAAAATCGTTATTTGTTCTAAAGCGTCAGAGTGGTACAAAGGATAGCGCCATTTCAGCTATGAAGGCCAGAAGTGTCTACGGAGGGATTACGCCGCTATACTAGCAACCGTTACTGATGTTAGGGCTAAGGGAACAGAGGATCGATGATCCACCAATCATTCGTGATTCCTTTCGGTGTGCTACCCGAGGAACTTTCGGGTTTACTTCAACGACTGTTAGGCGAAATCTCAGCCTGATCTCACGCCAGGGGTAGCCCTGACTACACGCACTCTTACCATCTTGCACCAGGAGGGTTGCAAGAACTGTCTAATCAACTACAGAAACAGTTGGGGAGGAGTTTTGTAGGACCTAGTTTTCACTTTGGGGAGCCACAGTTATATTTGTGGAGATACGCCTTTTCGTATGTGTACTGATTATCGAGAACTCATCAAGGTGGCAGTCACGAACCGTTGGCCTCGATCATGTATTAACAACCTGTCAACCAGCTGCGAGGGTCAAGCCCCATTCGAGGATTGACTAACGAGTGAGCTATCACCAGATGGAAGTTCGAGGGGAGAATGTTCCTACAACAACATATTAAACGCAATGCGGCCAGTGCGACTTGGTATTTCATGACCGTTGGGTTAATCAACACACCAGCAGCTTAATGGATCACATGAATCGACCGTGTTTTGATGAAGTTTTAAATCGCTTCCAGGTGGAAGGAACAACATGGGTGGCATATGTATCTCGTTTTAGAGCTCCTGAGGGAGGAGCCACTCCGCGCGAAGTCTTGCTAAATGTAACATCTAGATTCGAGAAATGCATTTGATCATGTAACCAACGAAGTGGGAATACACGTGGAATGTGCTAGAATCCATTTTATTAGAAACTGATTGACACCAAAGATTCCTTCGGGGGTACAACAATTTCCTGGTTTCGGTGGATGCTATTGTAGATTCATCACAGGGTTTTCGAAGATCGCGCATCTTGACTCCCTTGAGCACAGCAGGGTGCTGTGTTCGTGGGAGACAAAACAGGAGAACGCCTTTTCAGCTTTTGAAACTCAACTCTACAATGCACTGGGTATTGTCTTTACCCGAGGGTACATGTGATCTGGTGGTATACCATGATGATTCGAATCAGATTCTCAGTTACACGCCGATACAACATGAGAAAGTGATGGCTTACGTAGTGGAATTACAAGAAGAGTTGCACGAATCACAACCTACGATGGAAACCATGGTCTTTGGATTTAAGTTGGAGGCATTACCTGTATGGTACCAAGTGTACCGTCTATACCGATCACAGGAGTCTTCAACATATCTTCGACCAGAAGGAATTGAATATGCGGCAACGTCGTTGGGTCGAGTTTTTTTTAATGATTATGAGTGTGCTATCAAGTATCATCCGGGTAAAGCTAATGTTGTAGCTGATGCTCTTAGTCGCAAGGAACCGAAACAGAAGCGTGTTCGTGCCCTACAGCTTACTATTCACTCTGATTTGCCTGCCCGGATTCGTTCAGCCCAGATTGAAGCATTAAAGGAAGAAAATATCGAAGCTGAATGATTACGAGGTCTACACAAGAAGAAGTTCGAGCAACGGTCTGACGACATCTACTACTTCATGGAACGGATATGGGTTCCTTCATTTGGTAATCTTCGAGAGCTGGTGATGGACGAAGCACACAAGTCACGATATTCTATTCATCCAGGGTCCGATAAGATGTACCAGGACCTCAAGGTTTTGTATTGGTGGCCGAACGTGAAAGCTATTATTGCCACCTACGTGAGTAAGTGTTTGACCTGTGCTAGGGTCAAGGCAGAGTACCAGAAGCCTTCGGGTCTACTTCAGCAGCCAGAGATACCCATGTGGAAATGGGAACAGATCGCTATGGATTTTGTTACGGGGTTACCTAGAACGCAGGCTGGGAACGATACTATATGGGTGATTGTCGACCGTCTCACCAAGTCAGCACATTTCCTAGCAATCAAGGAGACAGATAAGTATTCGCAGCTCGCAGCAGTGTACCTTAAAGAGGTGGTTTCTAGGCATGGGGTGCCGACTTCTATTATTTCTGATCGAGATCCTCGTTTTACTTCGGAGTTATGGCAGGCTATGCATAAGATGTTCGGCTCACGTCTCGATATGAGCACGGCTTATCATCCACAGACAGATGGTCAGAGTGAGCGCACTATTCAGACACTAGAAGACATGTTGCGGGCATGTGTTATTGATTTTGGGAAAGGATGGGAGAAGCATTTGCCGTTGGTAGAGTTTTCCTACAATAACAGCTACCACATCAGTATCAAAGCGGCACCATTTGAGGCACTGTACGGGAGGAAGTGCCGTTCACCTCTTTGCTGGGCTGAGGTGGGTGATAGTCAGATCACAGGTCCTGAGATGGTACTCGAAACTTCAGATATGATTGTGAAAATCAGGGAACGTATGGCAGCTGCTCGTGACCGCCAGAAAGCCTATGCTGACGAGCGTGCCAAAGAAGTAGTGTTTGAAGTGAATGACCGTGTTATGTTGAAAGTTTCACCGTGGAAGGGCGTTGTACGTTTTGGAAAGCGTGGCAAGCTTAATCTACGCTACGTTGGGCCGTTTAGAGTTCTTGAGCGCATCGGTACAGTGGCTTACAAGCTAGAATTACCTGTTGAGCTGGGTAATGTTCACGATGTTTTCCACGTTTCGCAGCTGAAGAGGTGTTTTGCAGACGACCCGCTAGTGGTACCATATCAAGAGTTGAAGATCGACGACAAGTTGCATTTTGTCGAAGAACCTATTGAGATCATGGATAGGGAGGTCAAAGTACGCAAGCATAGTCGTATTCCGATTGTTCGAGTCCGTTGGAACTCGCGGCGTGGACCGGAGTTCACATGGGAGCGAGAGGATCAAATGAAACTCAAATATCCACACTTGTTTCCTAAGGATCAACCTGAATCAAGTAAATCGGGCAAATTTCGGGGCGAAATTCCTCTTTATGTTGGGGATGATGTCACACCCGAGCAGAATCCGCAACAATCTTGATTTCCTCACTTCACCCCTCAGTGCTTACTTGTCAAATTTCGGGACGAAATTTCTTTCAAGTTGGGGATGATGTGACAACCCAAACTACCAAGGTTAGTAACGTTTGGTCTCGCGAGCCTAACTTTCTATTAATTGTTCTTTTCTTTATTGCGTTGAGGCTTCGTATGAATATAACCTCGTTAAACTTATATTGCAACTCGTGTTAACTTGGTGCGATAATGTAAAACAACTTCGTTAGTGTTGGATCGTGAGTCTTGGGCCGCACCATTAGTGGGTCAAGTAGTTAAACCCTTAACAATTATATAGACCATTCGGACCATTACATCCAACAGAAGTAGAATTGGCTCAATTGGGTTGTAGCCCAACTGAAATGGGATCGGCCCACAACTTACTCACATATGTGTAGGGTTTACATATTAGTTATAAGTGGATTTAGCTTGTACGTAACTGTGAGGATTTATTCAAAGCTACCACATAACAAACCCTACCCTTACCCATACCCCTGATCGATTGACGGCAACAGAAGCAGACCCCCCCCTGTCGTGATCGTCATCACCATATTCTCATCAATCTTGTGGTTAGTATTCCTTATGATTGTTTAAGTAGGTTGGTTGTTTTATTGAATGTGTGTTTAAGTGAAACCTATGTGCAATATAATATATACTGTACGATCAAGAACCATGTACATGATTAGCATTATTGTGTGGTTTATAAGTATTAAGAGTAATGTGAATAATGATGGTTCTTTATGTTAGATGAATGAATTGAAACAAATTAAGTCATGATTAATATTGATTAAATAACCACTCTTGATGCAATAGGGCTGTAAGAAGGGTTACGGTTTGGGGTAAGCACGTTCATATTAATCCTCGTATGATAATCTTGGTCGAGTGTGCTAATGTGTATTGAGAGTTGAATGTTGGATGCTGTTAATTGATGAATTGATACTTTGATTTGGAACATCCACAATATTCGATTTACATATGATTAAATATTGTTAGTGTGATTGTTATAAAAGTCAAGGAACTGATTTCTAGGAAGTGAAACAGTCTGACATGTTCCCTTAATGGAGGATATGATAATAAGTCAAGTCATACAAATAATTACCACATTAAGTTGCATTGTTTGGGTGTTGTTGCTACTGGATCAATTAAAAACGACGGGTAAGGGTGCTAGTTGGGCCGCATGAAATTGTATCATACATAATTAATCACACAAAGTCTGGTAGGTTGGTTTTGGGGCCCGATTCAAGTTAATTAGTGGATCCATTGAATTGGGTTAATGGGCCGGGTGCACCTGTTGAGTTAAATGAATGGGACAGCCCAACCGAATGGGTTTAACAGCTGGGCCGGTGGACTTGGGAGCTATATGATGAACCGAATCTATACAACACATTGTGTGTTATTCGGAAACATGGCAACATGGAACACTTATGATCCGAATGTGAAGTGAGTATGATACATTAAATTGCATTGTGAATAGACTACGATCAGAGTACTTGTATGTTGTGTGTATCAATATGTGTTACTTGAATACGTTTGAACTTTACATGTGAACAAATACGTGAATACATGGAACTAACTGCCTCTGTACACCCGGTAGGATTCGATTGGTCAACTGTTAAACAAGCACTAAGTCTAACCGAGCAACCCTAAGGTGAGTTCACTGCACTTTTCTAAGCATGCGTCCCGGTGGTTTGGGACATCTGGTAAACGTTTCTAAAGGGAATACTGGGTAAACTGTTTATTTGGGGATGTTGGTTATTGAACACAGTATAAATCATGTAAGACCCCATACATCTACCGTGTTGCTGAAGAAGCAACGAGGTATTTAGTTGATAGCGCTATTAGGTTTGGCACCCTCACACCGGGCCGAAAGGACGGGCGTGAACTAATTACCTGGACTTCATGACCAATGCCTAGTTAGAGGCATTGGGGTTGGGCATTCACATCGTGTACATATAAGACCCCTTACATCTATTCAAGGTTGTTTGATACCTTGACATCATGACCAATGCCTAAATGGAGGCATTGGGGTTGGGCATTCACATCTAGTAGCCACATACGGTAATCGAGTAATAACAACATCGAAACATCAAACGTCATAACAACAAACAACATATCGTCTTGTAAGCTATTTTACTCACATGATTGGTAACACAACTTGGTAAACGAACACAAACCTTGAACTCACCAGCGTAGTCTGACACACTTGTTTACATGCTTGTAGGTAATCATTGAAGGAACTTGGGAACTTGCCGTCTGATGCTGCTGGAGAGGTTGTGGTCATGATAAACAATTACATTGATTTGGTTTTTGATACATTTACACACTTATACATTTATGCTTCCGCTCAATACTTTGGTTTTGGTTTAATCTACAAACAATACATTTCTTTCAATTGAGTATTTCAATACATTATTACTTGTGTTTGATATGATTGGTGGCTCTTTGTTGGATCGTTGCACCTCCTTTAGGGACATGCCCTAGGTGGTAATTTGGGGGTGTGACAGTTTGGTATCAGAGCCACTGGTTATAGAGAACTTGGTTTTAAAACGTTTTCATAAAACCAGACTATAACCGAATTGATCCAAACGATGACCATGACACTCAGGTTCAGATTGCAAGGTTCGTTCCTCGTTACAGTATACATCACATGTTTAGTAGACATATCTATATACATAGCATGCACGATACAACAAGATAGATATCATGACACATCGATAGCATAACACAACACTTGCATCTTGTAAATCCTAGTCTTGCTGTTAGTACATACCTGTGTTGATTGGAGTGGGAGAAACTTCGAACATAAGTTAAGAAGCGTCGAGAGGAGCATGCAAACCGCCTTATTATCATGGGTGCACACATAATAATAATGCGTGGTGCATGCAATTCCCAATGAGGCTTAACGAGTGCAAGAGGGAATCTCCCCTACTGTATGTGAACTTGAAATTTGTAGACTTTAAGGTGATACTTGATTTTATCTCATTCTGAACTATCATTTGATCGATGCGAAACCTGATAACCTATAGGAGAAATAGTAGAGATTGTCTCCTACACGAATGTGATCTTTCCATTTTTCCTTTGAAACCTTTCGAATTCCGATGCTATCGAGTATTACCTGAACACCCAACTGAACGCCTAGTGGACTGTGTAGAGTGCTAGGTGCTTATACGAACATCCCCGAGTGGGGTGATGCACAACGATGAACGATCTATATCTTTCCATTTTTCTTCGTTTGTTGGAACTTGACATATTGACGTCTCGAATCTCGAATCACGACCATTTCTGTAACGCCCTCGCAACAGACTGTGTAATACATAGACAACTTGCAACATCGTTGGATGAGAGGTTAAATGTAGTACTTCACCAACCTCAAACATTGGACGACTCTGATGACCGGCAGCGAACACCAACGAATAGAATACAATCGACTCTTTAACCTCTGCCAGTGACTCATGGGAGTCAGCTTTTACGAATCACTCGGAACGTAAGTAATGACAATCGAATACGGTGTGGAATGCACCGCTGTCAGCACAATGAGTAGCATCTTAGAACGTGGCACAGAACAGTAGAAGATGGATCCTGTCAGTGGAGGATCATAGGACTCCGCTTCATGAAACAATAAGCAGAAGTAACAGTTACGACAACATCAGGGTACTCGTAATAGTAGCCCTCACTATGGGAGTGAAAAACGTTTACCACATGGATTGGCCATTGGTCAATCAAGACAGCAACAACCAAGGGAACGACGGCAGTACTGGAAATTCTCGTGACGAAAACAACACTGGAAATGAAGCTCATGGAAGGACACTTGGTATTGGCATAGACTATACCAGGCGTAATAGTAACACGATAGCTTGGATGGGTAGCTGTTTGCTTCGTCTCCGATCTGTTTGCCCTGATGTTTCTTGAAACCGAACTTGTTGTGGCAGTAAGGGATGATAAGTCAAATGAAACCTCATATGTCCGCTGCGATGTAAACTCGACCATGTGGGACAAGTGTTCGACGTCAACCTTCCTTCTACTACCCTTGATGGTTGCAATACAGTAGTTAGTGTGGATTGGTTATCCAGCGATCGCGCAGATACACCAGTGAGGACAAAATTTTGTGTGGAAAATCGTTATTTGTTCTAAAGCGTCAGAGTGGTACAAAGGATAGCGCCATTTCAGCTATGAAGGCCAGAAGTGTCTACGGAGGGATTACGCCGCTATACTAGCAACCGTTACTGATGTTAGGGCTAAGGGAACAGAGGATCGATGATCCACCAATCATTCGTGATTCCTTTCGGTGTGCTACCCGAGGAACTTTCGGGTTTACTTCAACGACTGTTAGGCGAAATCTCAGCCTGATCTCACGCCAGGGGTAGCCCTGACTACACGCACTCTTACCATCTTGCACCAGGAGGGTTGCAAGAACTGTCTAATCAACTACAGAAACAGTTGGGGAGGAGTTTTGTAGGACCTAGTTTTCACTTTGGGGAGCCACAGTTATATTTGTGGAGATACGCCTTTTCGTATGTGTACTGATTATCGAGAACTCATCAAGGTGGCAGTCACGAACCGTTGGCCTCGATCATGTATTAACAACCTGTCAACCAGCTGCGAGGGTCAAGCCCCATTCGAGGATTGACTAACGAGTGAGCTATCACCAGATGGAAGTTCGAGGGGAGAATGTTCCTACAACAACATATTAAACGCAATGCGGCCAGTGCGACTTGGTATTTCATGACCGTTGGGTTAATCAACACACCAGCAGCTTAATGGATCACATGAATCGACCGTGTTTTGATGAAGTTTTAAATCGCTTCCAGGTGGAAGGAACAACATGGGTGGCATATGTATCTCGTTTTAGAGCTCCTGAGGGAGGAGCCACTCCGCGCGAAGTCTTGCTAAATGTAACATCTAGATTCGAGAAATGCATTTGATCATGTAACCAACGAAGTGGGAATACACGTGGAATGTGCTAGAATCCATTTTATTAGAAACTGATTGACACCAAAGATTCCTTCGGGGGTACAACAATTTCCTGGTTTCGGTGGATGCTATTGTAGATTCATCACAGGGTTTTCGAAGATCGCGCATCTTGACTCCCTTGAGCACAGCAGGGTGCTGTGTTCGTGGGAGACAAAACAGGAGAACGCCTTTTCAGCTTTTGAAACTCAACTCTACAATGCACTGGGTATTGTCTTTACCCGAGGGTACATGTGATCTGGTGGTATACCATGATGATTCGAATCAGATTCTCAGTTACACGCCGATACAACATGAGAAAGTGATGGCTTACGTAGTGGAATTACAAGAAGAGTTGCACGAATCACAACCTACGATGGAAACCATGGTCTTTGGATTTAAGTTGGAGGCATTACCTGTATGGTACCAAGTGTACCGTCTATACCGATCACAGGAGTCTTCAACATATCTTCGACCAGAAGGAATTGAATATGCGGCAACGTCGTTGGGTCGAGTTTTTTTTAATGATTATGAGTGTGCTATCAAGTATCATCCGGGTAAAGCTAATGTTGTAGCTGATGCTCTTAGTCGCAAGGAACCGAAACAGAAGCGTGTTCGTGCCCTACAGCTTACTATTCACTCTGATTTGCCTGCCCGGATTCGTTCAGCCCAGATTGAAGCATTAAAGGAAGAAAATATCGAAGCTGAATGATTACGAGGTCTACACAAGAAGAAGTTCGAGCAACGGTCTGACGACATCTACTACTTCATGGAACGGATATGGGTTCCTTCATTTGGTAATCTTCGAGAGCTGGTGATGGACGAAGCACACAAGTCACGATATTCTATTCATCCAGGGTCCGATAAGATGTACCAGGACCTCAAGGTTTTGTATCGGTGGCCGAACGTGAAAGCTATTATTGCCACCTACGTGAGTAAGTGTTTGACCTGTGCTAGGGTCAAGGCAGAGTACCAGAAGCCTTCGGGTCTACTTCAGCAGCCAGAGATACCCATGTGGAAATGGGAACAGATCGCTATGGATTTTGTTACGGGGTTACCTAGAACGCAGGCTGGGAACGATACTATATGGGTGATTGTCGACCGTCTCACCAAGTCAGCACATTTCCTAGCAATCAAGGAGACAGATAAGTATTCGCAGCTCGCAGCAGTGTACCTTAAAGAGGTGGTTTCTAGGCATGGGGTGCCGACTTCTATTATTTCTGATCGAGATCCTCGTTTTACTTCGGAGTTATGGCAGGCTATGCATAAGATGTTCGGCTCACGTCTCGATATGAGCACGGCTTATCATCCACAGACAGATGGTCAGAGTGAGCGCACTATTCAGACACTAGAAGACATGTTGCGGGCATGTGTTATTGATTTTGGGAAAGGATGGGAGAAGCATTTGCCGTTGGTAGAGTTTTCCTACAATAACAGCTACCACATCAGTATCAAAGCGGCACCATTTGAGGCACTGTACGGGAGGAAGTGCCGTTCACCTCTCTGCTGGGCTGAGGTGGGTGATAGTCAGATCACAGGTCCTGAGATGGTACTCGAAACTTCAGATATGATTGTGAAAATCAGGGAACGTATGGCAGCTGCTCGTGACCGCCAGAAAGCCTATGCTGACGAGCGTGCCAAAGAAGTAGTGTTTGAAGTGAATGACCGTGTTATGTTGAAAGTTTCACCGTGGAAGGGCGTTGTACGTTTTGGAAAGCGTGGCAAGCTTAATCTACGCTACGTTGGGCCGTTTAGAGTTCTTGAGCGCATCGGTACAGTGGCTTACAAGCTAGAATTACCTGTTGAGCTGGGTAATGTTCACGATGTTTTCCACGTTTCGCAGCTGAAGAGGTGTTTTGCAGACGACCCGCTAGTGGTACCATATCAAGAGTTGAAGATCGACGACAAGTTGCATTTTGTCGAAGAACCTATTGAGATCATGGATAGGGAGGTCAAAGTACGCAAGCATAGTCGTATTCCGATTGTTCGAGTCCGTTGGAACTCGCGGCGTGGACCGGAGTTCACATGGGAGCGAGAGGATCAAATGAAACTCAAATATCCACACTTGTTTCCTAAGGATCAACCTGAATCAAGTAAATCGGGCAAATTTCGGGGCGAAATTCCTCTTCATGTTGGGGATGATGTCACACCCGAGCAGAATCCGCAACAATCTTGATTTCCTCACTTCACCCCTCAGTGCTTACTTGTCAAATTTCGGGACGAAATTTCTTTCAAGTTGGGGATGATGTGACAACCCAAACTACCAAGGTTAGTAACGTTTAGTCTCGCGAGCCTAACTTTCTATTAATTGTTCTTTTCTTTATTGCGTTGAGGCTTCGTATGAATATAACCTCGTTAAACTTATATTGCAACTCATGTTAACTTGGTGCGATAATGTAAAACAACTTCGTTAGTGTTGGATCGTGAGTCTTGGGCCGCACCATTAGTGGGTCAAGTAGTTAAACCCTTAACAATTATATAGACCATTCGGACCATTACATCCAACAGAAGTAGAATTGGCTCAATTGGGTTGTAGCCCAACTGAAATGGGATCGGCCCACAACTTACTCACATATGTGTAGGGTTTACATATTAGTTATAAGTGGATTTAGCTTGTACGTAACTGTGAGGATTTATTCAAAGCTACCACATAACAAACCCTACCCTTACCCATACCCCTGATCGATTGACGGCAACAGAAGCAGACCCCCCCCCCCCCCTGTCGTGATCGTCATCACCATATTCTCATCAATCTTGTGGTTAGTATTCCTTATGATTGTTTAAGTAGGTTGGTTGTTTTATTGAATGTGTGTTTAAGTGAAACCTATGTGCAATATAATATATACTGTACGATCAAGAACCATGTACATGATTAGCATTATTGTGTGGTTTATAAGTATTAAGAGTAATGTGAATAATGATGGTTCTTTATGTTAGATGAATGAATTGAAACAAATTAAGTCATGATTAATATTGATTAAATAACCACTCTTGATGCAATAGGGCTGTAAGAAGGGTTACGGTTTGGGGTAAGCACGTTCATATTAATCCTCGTATGATAATCTTGGTCGAGTGTGCTAATGTGTATTGAGAGTTGAATGTTGGATGCTGTTAATTGATGAATTGATACTTTGATTTGGAACATCCACAATATTCGATTTACATATGATTAAATATTGTTAGTGTGATTGTTATAAAAGTCAAGGAACTGATTTCTAGGAAGTGAAACAGTCTGACATGTTCCCTTAATGGAGGATATGATAATAAGTCAAGTCATACAAATAATTACCACATTAAGTTGCATTGTTTGGGTGTTGTTGCTACTGGATCAATTAAAAACGACGGGTAAGGGTGCTAGTTGGGCCGCATGAAATTGTATCATACATAATTAATCACACAAAGTCTGGTAGGTTGGTTTTGGGGCCCGATTCAAGTTAATTAGTGGATCCATTGAATTGGGTTAATGGGCCGGGTGCACCTGTTGAGTTAAATGAATGGGACAGCCCAACCGAATGGGTTTAACAGCTGGGCCGGTGGACTTGGGAGCTATATGATGAACCGAATCTATACAACACATTGTGTGTTATTCGGAAACATGGCAACATGGAACACTTATGATCCGAATGTGAAGTGAGTATGATACATTAAATTGCATTGTGAATAGACTACGATCAGAGTACTTGTATGTTGTGTGTATCAATATGTGTTACTTGAATACGTTTGAACTTTACATGTGAACAAATACGTGAATACATGGAACTAACTGCCTCTGTACACCCGGTAGGATTCGATTGGTCAACTGTTAAACAAGCACTAAGTCTAACCGAGCAACCCTAAGGTGAGTTCACTGCACTTTTCTAAGCATGCGTCCCGGTGGTTTGGGACATCTGGTAAACGTTTCTAAAGGGAATACTGGGTAAACTGTTTATTTGGGGATGTTGGTTATTGAACACAGTATAAATCATGTAAGACCCCATACATCTACCGTGTTGCTGAAGAAGCAACGAGGTATTTAGTTGATAGCGCTATTAGGTTTGGCACCCTCACACCGGGCCGAAAGGACGGGCGTGAACTAATTACCTGGACTTCATGACCAATGCCTAGTTAGAGGCATTGGGGTTGGGCATTCACATCGTGTACATATAAGACCCCTTACATCTATTCAAGGTTGTTTGATACCTTGACATCATGACCAATGCCTAAATGGAGGCATTGGGGTTGGGCATTCACATCTAGTAGCCACATACGGTAATCGAGTAATAACAACATCGAAACATCAAACGTCATAACAACAAACAACATATCGTCTTGTAAGCTATTTTACTCACATGATTGGTAACACAACTTGGTAAACGAACACAAACCTTGAACTCACCAGCGTAGTCTGACACACTTGTTTACATGCTTGTAGGTAATCATTGAAGGAACTTGGGAACTTGCCGTCTGATGCTGCTGGAGAGGTTGTGGTCATGATAAACAATTACATTGATTTGGTTTTTGATACATTTACACACTTATACATTTATGCTTCCGCTCAATACTTTGGTTTTGGTTTAATCTACAAACAATACATTTCTTTCAATTGAGTATTTCAATACGTTATTACTTGTGTTTGATATGATTGGTGGCTCTTTGTTGGATCGTTGCACCTCCTTTAGGGACATGCCTTAGGTGGTAATTTGGGGGTGTGACAGTTTGGTATCAGAGCCACTGGTTATAGAGAACTTGGTTTTAAAACGTTTTCATAAAACCAGACTATAACCGAATTGATCCAAACGATGACCATGACACTCAGCTTCAGATTGCAAGGTTCGTTCCTCGTTACAGTATACATCACATGTTTAGTAGACATATCTATATACATAGCATGCACGATACAACAAGATAGATATCATGACACATCGATAGCATAACACAACACTTGCATCTTGTAAATCCTAGTCTTGCTGTTAGTACATACCTGTGTTGATTGGAGTGGGAGAAACTTCGAACATAAGTTAAGAAGCGTCGAGAGGAGCATGCAAACCGCCTTATTATCATGGGTGCACACATAATAATAATGCGTGGTGCATGCAATTCCCAATGAGGCTTAACGAGTGCAAGAGGGAATCTCCCCTACTGTATGTGAACTTGAAATTTGTAGACTTTAAGGTGATACTTGATTTTATCTCATTCTGAACTATCATTTGATCGATGCGAAACCTGATAACCTATAGGAGAAATAGTAGAGATTGTCTCCTACACGAATGTGATCTTTCCATTTTTCCTTTGAAACCTTTCGAATTCCGATGCTATCGAGTATTACCTGAACACCCAACTGAACGCCTAGTGGACTGTGTAGAGTGCTAGGTGCTTATACGAACATCCCCGAGTGGGGTGATGCACAACGATGAACGATCTATATCTTTCCATTTTTCTTCGTTTGTTGGAACTTGACATATTGACGTCTCGAATCTCGAATCACGACCATTTCTGTAACGCCCTCGCAACAGACTGTGTAATACATAGACAACTTGCAACATCGTTGGATGAGAGGTTAAATGTAGTACTTCACCAACCTCAAACATTGGACGACTCTGATGACCGGCAGCGAACACCAACGAATAGAATACAATCGACTCTTTAACCTCTGCCAGTGACTCATGGGAGTCAGCTTTTACGAATCACTCGGAACGTAAGTAATGACAATCGAATACGGTGTGGAATGCACCGCTGTCAGCACAATGAGTAGCATCTTAGAACGTGGCACAGAACAGTAGAAGATGGATCCTGTCAGTGGAGGATCATAGGACTCCGCTTCATGAAACAATAAGCAGAAGTAACAGTTACGACAACATCAGGGTACTCGTAATAGTAGCCCTCACTATGGGAGTGAAAAACGTTTACCACATGGATTGGCCATTGGTCAATCAAGACAGCAACAACCAAGGGAACGACGGCAGTACTGGAAATTCTCGTGACGAAAACAACACTGGAAATGAAGCTCATGGAAGGACACTTGGTATTGGCATAGACTATACCAGGCGTAATAGTAACACGATAGCTTGGATGGGTAGCTGTTTGCTTCGTCTCCGATCTGTTTGCCCTGATGTTTCTTGAAACCGAACTTGTTGTGGCAGTAAGGGATGATAAGTCAAATGAAACCTCATATGTCCGCTGCGATGTAAACTCGACCATGTGGGACAAGTGTTCGACGTCAACCTTCCTTCTACTACCCTTGATGGTTGCAATACAGTAGTTAGTGTGGATTGGTTATCCAGCGATCGCGCAGATACACCAGTGAGGACAAAATTTTGTGTGGAAAATCGTTATTTGTTCTAAAGCGTCAGAGTGGTACAAAGGATAGCGCCATTTCAGCTATGAAGGCCAGAAGTGTCTACGGAGGGATTACGCCGCTATACTAGCAACCGTTACTGATGTTAGGGCTAAGGGAACAGAGGATCGATGATCCACCAATCATTCGTGATTCCTTTCGGTGTGCTACCCGAGGAACTTTCGGGTTTACTTCAACGACTGTTAGGCGAAATCTCAGCCTGATCTCACGCCAGGGGTAGCCCTGACTACACGCACTCTTACCATCTTGCACCAGGAGGGTTGCAAGAACTGTCTAATCAACTACAGAAACAGTTGGGGAGGAGTTTTGTAGGACCTAGTTTTCACTTTGGGGAGCCACAGTTATATTTGTGGAGATACGCCTTTTCGTATGTGTACTGATTATTGAGAACTCATCAAGGTGGCAGTCACGAACCGTTGGCCTCGATCATGTATTAACAACCTGTCAACCAGCTGCGAGGGTCAAGCCCCATTCGAGGATTGACTAACGAGTGAGCTATCACCAGATGGAAGTTCGAGGGGAGAATGTTCCTACAACAACATATTAAACGCAATGCGGCCAGTGCGACTTGGTATTTCATGACCGTTGGGTTAATCAACACACCAGCAGCTTAATGGATCACATGAATCGACCGTGTTTTGATGAAGTTTTAAATCGCTTCCAGGTGGAAGGAACAACATGGGTGGCATATGTATCTCGTTTTAGAGCTCCTGAGGGAGGAGCCACTCCGCGCGAAGTCTTGCTAAATGTAACATCTAGATTCGAGAAATGCATTTGATCATGTAACCAACGAAGTGGGAATACACGTGGAATGTGCTAGAATCCATTTTATTAGAAACTGATTGACACCAAAGATTCCTTCGGGGGTACAACAATTTCCTGGTTTCGGTGGATGCTATTGTAGATTCATCACAGGGTTTTCGAAGATCGCGCATCTTGACTCCCTTGAGCACAGCAGGGTGCTGTGTTCGTGGGAGACAAAACAGGAGAACGCCTTTTCAGCTTTTGAAACTCAACTCTACAATGCACTGGGTATTGTCTTTACCCGAGGGTACATGTGATCTGGTGGTATACCATGATGATTCGAATCAGATTCTCAGTTACACGCCGATACAACATGAGAAAGTGATGGCTTACGTAGTGGAATTACAAGAAGAGTTGCACGAATCACAACCTACGATGGAAACCATGGTCTTTGGATTTAAGTTGGAGGCATTACCTGTATGGTACCAAGTGTACCGTCTATACCGATCACAGGAGTCTTCAACATATCTTCGACCAGAAGGAATTGAATATGCGGCAACGTCGTTGGGTCGAGTTTTTTTTAATGATTATGAGTGTGCTATCAAGTATCATCCGGGTAAAGCTAATGTTGTAGCTGATGCTCTTAGTCGCAAGGAACCGAAACAGAAGCGTGTTCGTGCCCTACAGCTTACTATTCACTCTGATTTGCCTGCCCGGATTCGTTCAGCCCAGATTGAAGCATTAAAGGAAGAAAATATCGAAGCTGAATGATTACGAGGTCTACACAAGAAGAAGTTCGAGCAACGGTCTGACGACATCTACTACTTCATGGAACGGATATGGGTTCCTTCATTTGGTAATCTT
Source organism: Helianthus tuberosus (assembly GCA_030545235.1). Taxonomy (NCBI): domain Eukaryota; kingdom Viridiplantae; phylum Streptophyta; class Magnoliopsida; order Asterales; family Asteraceae; genus Helianthus; species Helianthus tuberosus. The sequence continues at coordinate 6,309,778 of CM060422.1, read as the reverse complement.
CGAGAGCTGGTGATGGACGAAGCACACAAGTCACGATATTCTATTCATCCAGGGTCCGATAAGATGTACCAGGACCTCAAGGTTTTGTATTGGTGGCCGAACGTGAAAGCTATTATTGCCACCTACGTGAGTAAGTGTTTGACCTGTGCTAGGGTCAAGGCAGAGTACCAGAAGCCTTTGGGTCTACTTTAGCAGCCAGAGATACCCATGTGGAAATGGGAACAGATCGCTATGGATTTTGTTACGGGGTTACCTAGAACGCAGGCTGGGAACGATACTATATGGGTGATTGTCGACCGTCTCACCAAGTCAGCACATTTCCTAGCAATCAAGGAGACAGATAAGTATTCGCAGCTCGCAACAGTGTACCTTAAAGAGGTGGTTTCTAGGCATGGGGTGCCGACTTCTATTATTTCTGATCGAGATCCTCGTTTTACTTCGGAGTTATGGCAGGCTATGCATAAGATGTTCGGCTCACGTCTCGATATGAGCACGGCTTATCATCCACAGACAGATGGTCAGAGTGAGCGCACTATTCAGACACTAGAAGACATGTTGCGGGCATGTGTTATTGATTTTGGGAAAGGATGGGAGAAGCATTTGCCGTTGGTAGAGTTTTCCTACAATAACAGCTACCACATCAGTATCAAAGCGGCACCATTTGAGGCACTGTACGGGAGGAAGTGCCGTTCACCTCTCTGCTGGGCTGAGGTGGGTGATAGTCAGATCACAGGTCCTGAGATGGTACTCGAAACTTCAGATATGATTGTGAAAATCAGGGAACGTATGGCAGCTGCTCGTGACCGCCAGAAAGCCTATGCTGACGAGCGTGCCAAAGAAGTAGTGTTTGAAGTGAATGACCGTGTTATGTTGAAAGTTTCACCGTGGAAGGGCGTTGTACGTTTTGGAAAGCGTGGCAAGCTTAATCTACGCTACGTTGGGCCGTTTAGAGTTCTTGAGCGCATCGGTACAGTGGCTTACAAGCTAGAATTACCTGCTGAGCTGGGTAATGTTCACGATGTTTTCCACGTTTCACAGCTGAAGAGGTGTTTTGCAGACGACCCGCTAGTGGTACCATATCAAGAGTTGAAGATCGACGACAAGTTGCATTTTGTCGAAGAACCTATTGAGATCATGGATAGGGAGGTCAAAGTACGCAAGCATAGTCGTATTCCGATTGTTCGAGTCCGTTGGAACTCGCGGCGTGGACCGGAGTTCACATGGGAGCGAGAGGATCAAATGAAACTCAAATATCCACACTTGTTTCCTAAGGATCAACCTGAATCAAGTAAATCGGGCAAATTTCGGGGCGAAATTCCTCTTCATGTTGGGGATGATGTCACACCCGAGCAGAATCCGCAACAATCTTGATTTCCTCACTTCACCCCTCAGTGCTTACTTGTCAAATTTCGGGACGAAATTTCTTTCAAGTTGGGGATGATGTGACAACCCAAACTACCAAGGTTAGTAACGTTTAGTCTCGCGAGCCTAACTTTCTATTAATTGTTCTTTTCTTTATTGCGTTGAGGCTTCGTATGAATATAACCTCGTTAAACTTATATTGCAACTCATGTTAACTTGGTGCGATAATGTAAAACAACTTCGTTAGTGTTGGATCGTGAGTCTTGGGCCGCACCATTAGTGGGTCAAGTAGTTAAACCCTTAACAATTATATAGACCATTCGGACCATTACATCCAACAGAAGTAGAATTGGCTCAATTGGGTTGTAGCCCAACTGAAATGGGATCGGCCCACAACTTACTCACATATGTGTAGGGTTTACATATTAGTTATAAGTGGATTTAGCTTGTACGTAACTGTGAGGATTTATTCAAAGCTACCACATAACAAACCCTACCCTTACCCATACCCCTGATCGATTGACGGCAACAGAAGCAGACCCCCCCCCCCCCTGTCGTGATCGTCATCACCATATTCTCATCAATCTTGTGGTTAGTATTCCTTATGATTGTTTAAGTAGGTTGGTTGTTTTATTGAATGTGTGTTTAAGTGAAACCTATGTGCAATATAATATATACTGTACGATCAAGAACCATGTACATGATTAGCATTATTGTGTGGTTTATAAGTATTAAGAGTAATGTGAATAATGATGGTTCTTTATGTTAGATGAATGAATTGAAACAAATTAAGTCATGATTAATATTGATTAAATAACCACTCTTGATGCAATAGGGCTGTAAGAAGGGTTACGGTTTGGGGTAAGCACGTTCATATTAATCCTCGTATGATAATCTTGGTCGAGTGTGCTAATGTGTATTGAGAGTTGAATGTTGGATGCTGTTAATTGATGAATTGATACTTTGATTTGGAACATCCACAATATTCGATTTACATATGATTAAATATTGTTAGTGTGATTGTTATAAAAGTCAAGGAACTGATTTCTAGGAAGTGAAACAGTCTGACATGTTCCCTTAATGGAGGATATGATAATAAGTCAAGTCATACAAATAATTACCACATTAAGTTGCATTGTTTGGGTGTTGTTGTTACTGGATCAATTAAAAACGACGGGTAAGGGTGCTAGTTGGGCCGCATGAAATTGTATCATACATAATTAATCACACAAAGTCTGGTAGGTTGGTTTTGGGGCCCGATTCAAGTTAATTAGTGGATCCATTGAATTGGGTTAATGGGCCGGGTGCACCTGTTGAGTTAAATGAATGGGACAGCCCAACCGAATGGGTTTAACAGCTGGGCCGGTGGACTTGGGAGCTATATGATGAACCGAATCTATACAACACATTGTGTGTTATTCGGAAACATGGCAACATGGAACACTTATGATCCGAATGTGAAGTGAGTATGATACATTAAATTGCATTGTGAATAGACTACGATCAGAGTACTTGTATGTTGTGTGTATCAATATGTGTTACTTGAATACGTTTGAACTTTACATGTGAACAAATACGTGAATACATGGAACTAACTGCCTCTGTACACCCGGTAGGATTCGATTGGTCAACTGTTAAACAAGCACTAAGTCTAACCGAGCAACCCTAAGGTGAGTTCACTGCACTTTTCTAAGCATGCGTCCCGGTGGTTTGGGACATCTGGTAAACGTTTCTAAAGGGAATACTGGGTAAACTGTTTATTTGGGGATGTTGGTTATTGAACACAGTATAAATCATGTAAGACCCCATACATCTACCGTGTTGCTGAAGAAGCAACGAGGTATTTAGTTGATAGCGCTATTAGGTTTGGCACCCTCACACCGGGCCGAAAGGACGGGCGTGAACTAATTACCTGGACTTCATGACCAATGCCTAGTTAGAGGCATTGGGGTTGGGCATTCACATCGTGTACATATAAGACCCCTTACATCTATTCAAGGTTGTTTGATACCTTGACATCATGACCAATGCCTAAATGGAGGCATTGGGGTTGGGCATTCACATCTAGTAGCCACATACGGTAATCGAGTAATAACAACATCGAAACATCAAACGTCATAACAATAAACAACATATCGTCTTGTAAGCTATTTTACTCACATGATTGGTAACACAACTTGGTAAACGAACACAAACCTTGAACTCACCAGCGTAGTCTGACACACTTGTTTACATGCTTGTAGGTAATCATTGAAGGAACTTGGGAACTTGCCGTCTGATGCTGCTGGAGAGGTTGTGGTCATGATAAACAATTACATTGATTTGGTTTTTGATACATTTACACACTTATACATTTATGCTTCCGCTCAATACTTTGGTTTTGGTTTAATCTACAAACAATACATTTCTTTCAATTGAGTATTTCAATACATTATTACTTGTGTTTGATATGATTGGTGGCTCTTTGTTGGATCGTTGCACCTCCTTTAGGGACATGCCCTAGGTGGTAATTTGGGGGTGTGACAGTTTGGTATCAGAGCCACTGGTTATAGAGAACTTGGTTTTAAAACGTTTTCATAAAACCAGACTATAACCGAATTGATCCAAACGATGACCATGACACTCAGCTTCAGATTGCAAGGTTCGTTCCTCGTTACAGTATACATCACATGTTTAGTAGACATATCTATATTCATAGCATGCACGATACAACAAGATAGATATCATGACACATCGATAGCATAACACAACACTTGCATCTTGTAAATCCTAGTCTTGCTGTTAGTACATACCTGTGTTGATTGGAGTGGGAGAAACTTCGAACATAAGTTAAGAAGCGTCAAGAGGAGCATGCAAACCGCCTTATTATCATGGGTGCACACATAATAATAATGCGTGGTGCATGCAATTCCCAATGAGGCTTAACGAGTGCAAGAGGGAATCTCCCCTACTGTATGTGAACTTGAAAGTTGTAGACTTTAAGGTGATACTTGATTTTATCTCATTCTGAACTATCATTTGATCGATGCGAAACCTGATAACCTATAGGAGAAATAGTAGAGATTGTCTCCTACACGAATGTGATCTTTCCATTTTTCCTTTGAAACCTTTCGAATTCCGATGCTATCGAGTATTACCTGAACACCCAACTGAACGCCTAGTGGACTGTGTAGAGTGCTAGGTGCTTATACGAACATCCCCGAGTGGGGTGATGCACAACGATGAACGATCTATATCTTTCCATTTTTCTTCGTTTGTTGGAACTTGACATATTGACGTCTCGAATCTCGAATCACGACCATTTCTGTAACGCCCTCGCAACAGACTGTGTAATACATAGACAACTTGCAACATCGTTGGATGAGAGGTTAAATGTAGTACTTCACCAACCTCAAACATTGGACGACTCTGATGACCGGCAGCGAACACCAACGAATAGAATACAATCGACTCTTTAACCTCTGCCAGTGACTCATGGGAGTCAGCTTTTACGAATCACTCGGAACGTAAGTAATGACAATCGAATACGGTGTGGAATGCACCGCTGTCAGCACAATGAGTAGCATCTTAGAACGTGGCACAGAACAGTAGAAGATGGATCCTGTCAGTGGAGGATCATAGGACTCCGCTTCATGAAACAATAAGCAGAAGTAACAGTTACGACAACATCAGGGTACTCGTAATAGTAGCCCTCACTATGGGAGTGAAAAACGTTTACCACATGGATTGGCCATTGGTCAATCAAGACAGCAACAACCAAGGGAACGACGGCAGTACTGGAAATTCTCGTGACGAAAACAACACTGGAAATGAAGCTCATGGAAGGACACTTGGTATTGGCATAGACTATACCAGGCGTAATAGTAACACGATAGCTTGGATGGGTAGCTGTTTGCTTCGTCTCCGATCTGTTTGCCCTGATGTTTCTTGAAACCGAACTTGTTGTGGCAGTAAGGGATGATAAGTCAAATGAAACCTCATATGTCCGCTGCGATGTAAACTCGACCATGTGGGACAAGTGTTCGACGTCAACCTTCCTTCTACTACCCTTGATGGTTGCAATACAGTAGTTAGTGTGGATTGGTTATCCAGCGATCGCGCAGATACACCAGTGAGGACAAAAATTTGTGTGGAAAATCGTTATTTGTTCTAAAGCGTCAGAGTGGTACAAAGGATAGCGCCATTTCAGCTATGAAGGCCAGAAGTGTCTACGGAGGGATTACGCCGCTATACTAGCAACCGTTACTGATGTTAGGGCTAAGGGAACAGAGGATCGATGATCCACCAATCATTCGTGATTCCTTTCGGTGTGCTACCCGAGGAACTTTCGGGTTTACTTCAACGACTGTTAGGCGAAATCTCAGCCTGATCTCACGCCAGGGGTAGCCCTGACTACACGCACTCTTACCATCTTGCACCAGGAGGGTTGCAAGAACTGTCTAATCAACTACAGAAACAGTTGGGGAGGAGTTTTGTAGGACCTAGTTTTCACTTTGGGGAGCCACAGTTATATTTGTGGAGATACGCCTTTTCGTATGTGTACTGATTATCGAGAACTCATCAAGGTGGCAGTCACGAACCGTTGGCCTCGATCATGTATTAACAACCTGTCAACCAGCTGCGAGGGTCAAGCCCCATTCGAGGATTGACTAACGAGTGAGCTATCACCAGATGGAAGTTCGAGGGGAGAATGTTCCTACAACAACATATTAAACGCAATGCGGCCAGTGCGACTTGGTATTTCATGACCGTTGGGTTAATCAACACACCAGCAGCTTAATGGATCACATGAATCGACCGTGTTTTGATGAAGTTTTAAATCGCTTCCAGGTGGAAGGAACAACATGGGTGGCATATGTATCTCGTTTTAGAGCTCCTGAGGGAGGAGCCACTCCGCGCGAAGTCTTGCTAAATGTAACATCTAGATTCGAGAAATTCATTTGATCATGTAACCAACGAAGTGGGAATACACGTGGAATGTGCTAGAATCCATTTTATTAGAAACTGATTGACACCAAAGATTCCTTCGGGGGTACAACAATTTCCTGGTTTCGGTGGATGCTATTGTAGATTCATCACAGGGTTTTCGAAGATCGCGCATCTTGACTCCCTTGAGCACAGCAGGGTGCTGTGTTCGTGGGAGACAAAACAGGAGAACGCCTTTTCAGCTTTTGAAACTCAACTCTACAATGCACTGGGTATTGTCTTTACCCGAGGGTACATGTGATCTGGTGGTATACCATGATGATTCGAATCAGATTCTCAGTTACACGCCGATACAACATGAGAAAGTGATGGCTTACGTAGTGGAATTACAAGAAGAGTTGCACGAATCACAACCTACGATGGAAACCATGGTCTTTGGATTTAAGTTGGAGGCATTACCTGTATGGTACCAAGTGTACCGTCTATACCGATCACAGGAGTCTTCAACATATCTTCGACCAGAAGGAATTGAATATGCGGCAACGTCGTTGGGTCGAGTTTTTTTTAATGATTATGAGTGTGCTATCAAGTATCATCCGGGTAAAGCTAATGTTGTAGCTGATGCTCTTAGTCGCAAGGAACCGAAACAGAAGCGTGTTCGTGCCCTACAGCTTACTATTCACTCTGATTTGCCTGCCCGGATTCGTTCAGCCCAGATTGAAGCATTAAAGGAAGAAAATATCGAAGCTGAATGATTACGAGGTCTACACAAGAAGAAGTTCGAGCAACGGTCTGACGACATCTACTACTTCATGGAACGGATATGGGTTCCTTCATTTGGTAATCTTCGAGAGCTGGTGATGGACGAAGCACACAAGTCACGATATTCTATTCATCCAGGGTCCGATAAGATGTACCAGGACCTCAAGGTTTTGTATTGGTGGCCGAACGTGAAAGCTATTATTGCCACCTACGTGAGTAAGTGTTTGACCTGTGCTAGGGTCAAGGCAGAGTACCAGAAGCCTTCGGGTCTACTTCAGCAGCCAGAGATACCCATGTGGAAATGGGAACAGATCGCTATGGATTTTGTTACGGGGTTACCTAGAACGCAGGCTGGGAACGATACTATATGGGTGATTGTCGACCGTCTCACCAAGTCAGCACATTTCCTAGCAATCAAGGAGACATATAAGTATTCGCAGCTCGCAGCAGTGTACCTTAAAGAGGTGGTTTCTAGGCATGGGGTGCCGACTTCTATTATTTCTGATCGAGATCCTCGTTTTACTTCGGAGTTATGGCAGGCTATGCATAAGATGTTCGGCTCACGTCTCGATATGAGCACGGCTTATCATCCACAGACAGATGGTCAGAGTGAGCGCACTATTCAGACACTAGAAGACATGTTGCGCAAAATTCTTGCTGGTGGCAATAGATTATTTCACCAAGTGGCCCGAGGTTAAACCACTTGCAAAGATCACGGGCAAACAAGTCATCGACTTTGTTTGGGAGAACATTATTTGCCATTATGGATTGCCGGGAGTAATGGTCACTGGCAATGGAAAGCAATTTGCTGAGAAGCCTTTTAGCGTTTGGTGCAAAGAATACATAATCAACCAAGCCTTCAGTTCAGTGGCTTACCCGCAATCAAACGGTCAGGTTGAAAGGACGAATTGAAGCATAGTGGAAGGTATCAAGACAAGATTGGGAAGATACGGAAGCAACTGGCTTGAAGAATTGCCTAGTGTTCTATGGGCAATAAGAACAACCGAAAAAACAAGCCATAAGAAAACACCCTATAGCTTGGTATTTGGATCCGAGGCTGTGATCCCCGCTGAGATAGGAGTTGTAACCCAGCGAATCGTCAACATGGATCCCGAAACAAACCAAAAAGAGACCATGTTGAATTTACAACTCCTAGAGGAAGCACGAGATCAAGCTGCAATCCAAGAGGCCAAATACAAACAACAAATAGAAGCCTACTACAACAAGAAAGTCAAGAACGAACGATTCAAGCCAGGGGACCTGGTCCTCAGAAACAATGAAGCTAGCAAAAAAGAGAATCAAGGAAAGCTTGGCCCAAAATGGGAGGGTCCATATACCATCCTCGAAGCACACAAGGGTGGATCCTACAAGCTAGTAGATTCAGAAGGCAAGAGGCTTCCAAGGCATTGGAATGGCAAAACCCTGTTCCATGTTTAGACAGGAAAGTTTGGTTTGTATCAAAATGTATTTCGAACAGCACTATGAATACCTTTTGTAAAAAGCAAGTATTGCTTGAATGAATGAAGTTGTTTTATCAAACTTGTCTTTCTATCCTAAGATCAGGTTGAGAACCTAACAAAAAACTCCATGGCAAGGGCCATGTAAGGGGATGAGCTCCCAAGCCACATCGATCAATAGGTTCAAGAGTTGAATGAACCTATATAAGGGGTGAGTTCCTAAATCAAGGATATGGCCAGGTCGTGGCCATCTCGTAAGATGATGCCAAGGATATCCGGGACATGGTCATTAACCCCCCAAAGGCTTTAAGTAACAAGACTGTTTAAACGAGCCGATCAAATTATTCAACTACCCACTTAATGGTGGAGATTTGATGCCCGATCAAGCGGTATGCTATATACCGTAGCCCAAGCCCGTATAGGGAAAATAAGTTAAAAGTATTTACCTGAGCAAGTATTAATCACAATAAGCAAAATGCACGTAGCTTTTACTGGTTCTCCTAATCTGGAACGAAGGTTTAATATAACCTATTAGAATCCTAACGGGTCTTTAATTAAGCTTAAGCTTAGACCGGCTAGTTTCACGAAACGGTTCGTACGCACGATTAAGCGAAGACCGGATAGAATGTGATTCATACCCGACAAGTTTGAAGACTTGTTTAATATGGGTTTATTATTCACATTCTAGATTTTGAGATAAAACCGTTAAGGTTTAACCCGTTTCGGCTAATTTATGTAAACTTGTTATATAAACCGAACCGTACGCGTAATAAGCGTGACGGGTATTCATGAGAGCTATATACAGGTTTCCTAAGTTAATTATGTCTCAAATATGTTGTGACATCAGTAAGGTGTCTTTCATTATGCCCGAAACGTGTTTAAACACAAACTAGGCCCCGTAGGGGTAGTTTGGTCATTTAAAAGTTTATAAAAGAGTTTAAGTAACAACCTGAATTACAGGTCTGATGTAATCAGAAAATATACTCAATTTGCTAAGTTATATCAGTAGGTTAAAGCATATATGTGAAATCTATCATTTATAGCCAACTATGCACCGTAGGGGCATTTTGGTAATTTCACATACGCCGAAAAGCTCAAAACCGGAGTCTGAGTTAAACAACCTTTGCTTACTATTAAAATATTCTAATTTGCCTAAAATATCAGTAGGTATCAACCCGGGTATGTTCAATATAATTTTATTACATACTATGCGTTAAAAACGCTAAATATGGCGATTAAAGGCCATTTCCGGGTTCGATACTTAAATCTGATATTCTTATATTTCCAGAAGGCTTAAAATAATTTATTTATCATATGTGATCAGTAGCAAAAGGTTTGGAGTCGTTTAGATGTGTAAAACTCGTTTTATGGCCCGTAAGGGCAAAATCGACAATTACCGGATTAAGCCTACGACTACTAGTTATGCTCAGCCTAAAATTAATTAAAAATCTTTAAAAATCCCAAAATAATATATTACATCAGTGGGTATTAAGTTTGATACCAAAAAGTAGGCTTAACTAGGCAATACGCTAATTACGCCGTTTTATTAACATAAAGCTTTAAATTTGCGATAATGAGCATAACTCTTAATCTACAATTCAAACTGATGTCAAACTTTGCATACAAGTTTATATATTAGTAATTAAAGTTTCTACTCTTTTACTTTTCCAAAAATCACGTTTTAGGGTAATAAGGGCATAACGGTCAACATATGAGCAATTAACGGAAACATGCATATTAATTGGATAACTAATGAACCAAGGTGTAACATCACAGAGGGTTATTCTAACATGTAACCTAGTCCAATTAAAGCTCTGAGGCATTTCTAAAACATGCCTAAACGGGTCAGAACTGAAAGTCAAAGTGAAAGTCAAACTATGTGACTTTCGGTTCCGAACCGGGTATTTACAGGAATTTGTCAGGTTGAACATGTTTAGACATGTTCTTACACTTATTACCAAGTTATAATAATGATCCAACAGGTTGTATATGATCTATAATGTTAATTATGCATAAATGACATTTTAAGGATCCTGTTGACTTTTTAAATATAAGTTTGACGCGACTTTTGACCTGGTTAGAGTGGTAATCAGGGGGAACCCTTTTGAGGGTTTATTACCCACATAAATACCAACTTATACCTACTTTTAATTCGAGATATGACTGAGCCATTGTTGACTAATCTCGAAGTCAAACCGTAATTACGACGGTTTGACTTTTAGCTAATAAACTAAGCTAAACTCAATTAAAGAAGGATTAGAACACTTACTGAAGTCCTAAGCTTAATTAGAGAACACTTGAGAGGAAGTTTGAGCTCCAGAAGTGATCAGATTGCTTGAATGAAGGTGTGAAGACAATGGTGCAACTTAGATCCTTTATATAGTAAATTTCTCACCACAAATCTTTGACACATGTGTCTACTAGTGCCCACAACTGATCAACACTTGTTACTAGTGCTTAGGGGGTGTATAGGGGTCAAGGGGAATGTGGAAAATCGATTGGAATCAAGCAGATTGCACTCAGCAGGCAAAAACCCAAGAATTTCGAAACTGGGCATTCCCCCGCGTGTCGCGACGGGTTCCTCTCCGGCTTCGCGTGTCGCGACGCCCTCCGCGTGTCGCGAAGGCTTCTCCCTCCGGCTTCGCGTGTCGCGACGGGCCATCTGCAGAAAATCTTAACTTTTGATTTTTGCGATTTGATCCTTGGCTCTTCAAAATTCGTTTAGGCACTTGTTTCTTGCATTGTAAACCCTCATAATTGATCTATAAGGGCCTTAAAACATATACCCACTTCGTTAAGTCCCCGGTTAACTTTATTGTTACCCGAAAAATCCTAACTTTCAACGTTTACGCTTTAACTCTTCGCACACGAATTTGATCATAACTTTCTCATATGTTAACGAAACTTTACGAAATTTAAATCGTGTATTTTAGTGAGCATGATTAACAGTTACAAAGTTTCGGGTTTGTCAGAAGGTCACCCAGAGGTATAATTTAAACATGTTGACACATTTAGTCCCTGTAGTTTGAAATCTCTCACTTTTAGCTTCGTATGATCCATGATTTATTCGTGTGAAGGTAGGAGCACCATGTAGGGTTAATGTACATTATATTTATTCACAGTTGACACTTAGAATACATATATTCACATACTTTCCACGGTTGTCAACTTTAGTCCTTCTATAATATTTCTTTCACACGTTGAACATTTGACACGTGTCTATACATTATAGGACGTGAATTTTCGAGGTGTTACATCCTCACCCCCTTAAAATAAATCTCGACCCGAGATTTACTGAAATAAGTAAGGGTACTTTTTCTTTCATCGTGGATTCAACCTCCCACGTGTATTCGGGACCTCTACGGGCATCCCATTTGACCTTTACAATAGGTACATGCTTCCTTCGAAGCTTCTTTACCTGTCGATCTTCAATCGACAAAGGTTTTTCCACAAATTTTAAGCTCTCATCTATATGCACATCTGTATGTGGTATAACCAGTGATTCATCAGCGAAGCACTTCTTCAGATTGCAGATGTGGAACACATTGTGAATTCCACTGAGCTCTTCTGGTAAGTTTAACTTATAGGCAACTGACCCGACACGTTCGATAACCTCGAAAGGTCCTATGTATCTCGGGCTTAGCTTGCCTTTCTTACCAAACCGCATCACTCCTTTCCAGGGTGACACTTTAAGTAGGACTTTATCACCTACTTCGAAGTGAAAATCCTTACGCTTAGGATCAGCGTAACTCTTCTGCCTATCCCGGGCAGCTTTGAGACGGTCACGAATCTGGACAATCTCGTCCGTCATTTTGAACACTATCTCTGGTCCTGATAATTGGACATCTCCAACTTCCGCCCAACAAACGGGCGATCTACACTTTCTACCATATAATGCCTCAAAAGGCGCAGCCTTAATGCTGGTATGGTAGCTATTGTTGTAGGAGATTTCGATTAATGGTAGGTTCTTATCCCAACTACCACTCAAATCGATCGCACATGCACGTAGCATGTCTTCCAACGTTTGAATAGTACGCTCACTCTGACCGTCAGTCTGAGGGTGATAAGCCGTACTAAAATTTAAACGTGTGCCCAAAGATTGTTGGAAACTCTTCCAAAAATGTGACGTGTATCTCGTATCTCTGTCAGATAATAGACACAGGTATGCCATGTAAAGCGACAATCTTATCAACGTATAACTGGGCTAACATGTCGGAGCTATAAGTCTCCTTGATGGGTAAGAAATGTGCTGACTTAGTCAGTCTATCAACTATAACCCATATTGTATCATTTCCTTTCCTGGTCTTGGGTAACTTGGTAATACAATCCATAGTTACCATTTCCCACTTCCACGTAGGAAGTTCAAGCTGATGTAGCAAACCTGACGGTTTCTGATGCTCAGCTTTGATTTACGCACAAGTCAAGCATTTAGCTACATAGGTGGCTACAGACTTCTTCAAGCCTATCCACCAATAATTTGCCCTTAGATCCTGGTAGTTGAACTTACCAATCTATTGCCCCTACAATAGGTGTTTATCATTCTATCTTTACAGGGTCTCCAAGGGAGCAGCCTTGATGCTTACATATCAACTATCATAGACAAGCTTATCTTAAGGTGAGATGGTTATTCCAACCACTACTTAACAATTTTTAAGGATTAGTTGATCCTTGAAGTTAGTTGAACAAATCGACGATTCAAAACAGCTGATGGCAATTTCTTAATTGTTGCCTAATTAGGGTTGCGGTAACTAATGCATAAGTAAAATGAACCGTCTTTCTTATTTAATGATATCAAACTTCCGGTATATCGAGTTTGGCTATATGAACCCTCTATTTTAAAACTTAGTAAATTAGGGTTTCGATTCTTCCAATGATGGTACTAGCCGTCTTGGAGATTTCATAATAATACAGCCTTAAATGGGATATGAAACTTAACTCTACCTGCCTCCCAGAGGTAAACAGGGTAATCTTAGGAGAAGATAATCAAGGTACAAGGAGGTTACAGAGATTTCCATATCTCAGGCTCCAGTTTACTCATCAACGCTTGTGTCTAATAAGTGACACATTCATGTTATGAGTCCACATATTCCGTTACCAGGGAATATTTATTTGGACAATTCTATTCTGGATATCTTCTTTGAATACTATTAGTTGAATTTAGTACCATATGATCATTGGGATATCTTTGTGGTCCCATGCATTAAACCTCCATACTGATCAGGCGTGGAAGCAATCTATGGAACTTATTAAGATACATCAATTTTCATACGGCGGTTTTGTCATACTATTTGGTATTCGTAATCAATAGAGATTAAATAGATATCAACTATATACGCTGACGCACTTCCTCTTAGAAAGAGGACATTTCGAAAACCATACGACTGAAGGTTTCTGATAGGAACAAAAGAAATGATTCTTTCGATTTCGTCTGTAACTTTTACTTTACACTTAATATCTGGGGTTTTTTTTATGGAAAATTTCTAAAAGTTTGCCAAGCTTAAGACCTTATGAGAGACTTAGCAGCGTCTTAATCCAAACGTATCTCTTAGCAGTCAAACCACTAATAATTATGTGCTTTAAGCTTAGATTTTTGGGTATACTGAATAGGGTACTATCTCAGCCATTGAATTAAAATTTGCGACATACTGTCGACTGTCTAGAACTTTTATGGCGAGAGTCAGAAAATTCTTATTTCGTTTTTCCCTTTTCGCGAAACGGATACTAGGTTTTTCTAATAAGGTCCTTAAAACTTGGACCATTCCATAATGTATAAGAGGATCCTTCTTGAGGATTTCATTAATGTCCTTACTAATTAAGAGTATTGTCATGGAATGACTGTGATGTATACCTTACCATGTCCTTTCCAGCATAACCACTGATATACTTAATGGTTTCTACTTCATCCTTTCTAGTGTTTAGTCAACTTAAGCAAGCCAAGAGTAACTAAAACATAGAGGTAAAATCTTGGATTCTAATACTTAGTCAACATAATGAGGATAAGTAGGTGACTTATAGAAGAAATAAGGAAGTTATTGTACATGTGCTTATATTTAATCAAAATGGAAATTTCACAAACTAGGCACCTAGCTCGGTTGGCTAGGCGCGCAAAAGGGTGTGGCCTAGACCCAGGTTCGATTCTTGGGACGGCCAGTTCCACCATTTTTTTATGTTTAATATTAATTAATCGTACGGATACATGTAATTATGAGGGTTGTCTCATAAGGAGTCTTGATAATTAATTGCGTCTTATCACCCACAATGTGGGCTTGATTTTCAAGGCAACCAATCGATTTTTTTTATCACTATATTGAGTCCTTATATTTTAACGGAACTAGGACATCGGAAAAATTTCCTAATGGATATAAAACATCCATCTAATATTTCTGAAGCCGTCTCTGAGGTACTATCGGTAAATTTTACTTTACATTTAACACTTAGAGTTTTAGCAGGCAGATTTAATGATTTACAAATCTATTGTCTACGGAAGACTTATCTGAACCTGAATCAATTAATACTCTAGCATGAGCGTTATTGATAAAAATTACCTGTTATGACCTTGTCATCCTGAATAGCCTCCTGAGCGCCCATTCGAGAGCTTCCAGCTTCGGTCTTCTTAGCTTCCTTAAGCTTTTTAGCGTATTTAGGGCAGTTGGTCTTAATGTGCCCTTTTTCATTGCAACCATAGCAGGTTGCATCTCCCAATCTCTTGCAATCCAAGGTCTTATGCTCCTTAGACTTGCAGATTCCACAGGGTAGAGGCTGAGATTCATATCTGCATTTCTCGAGGTGGTATTTCCTACAGGTTTTGCATCTAGTCTTCTCACCGGTCTGCTGTTTATCCTTCAAATCCTTCCCAGACTTAGTTGCTCCTTCCTTGGCAGCCTTAGGGCAATTAGTACTGATGTGGCCCTTTTCGCCGCAGCTGAAACAGTTTGCATTCTTTATGTCCCTACATTCGTGGGATTGGTGGCCATCTCTTTTACAGATGCCACATTGCTTTATCTTTGGGTTTGATCGACACTGCCCCCAGTGTCTTCTTTTGCAGGTTTTACATTTGGGTTTTGCCTCCCTTGGCTTGGACTGGTTATAGCTTGAACCGGTCTTACCCTTTTTGTAACCTTTATTTGGGGTATTATCGCACTTTCGCTTAAGATCCTTCAACACACGGTCCACAGCATTGCTTACGGCTATTTTGATCATAGCCTGTAATCTGGTGCTTATTAATTTCAGTCTTGCATCATCCCTCTGATTAACTGGATGATTGTGAGCTTCAGAGGAGTCAGCCATGGTGAAGCTTTGAAGGCTACAAACCAAGTAGTAATAATTGGTTTAAGTATATGGTGAATTGTCAAATTTGATGATTATTTAGCCATGGTACAAATAAACCATATAGGCGAATAGATAGTATTAACTTTATTTGATTATGTTTTGCCTAAGTTTTTAAATAAACTATCTTTGGCGTTTAAACGGACTATAATCCTTTATATTTATTAGGCAGGGGACATAAGTCACGGCTGCCAATGTCATACTGACATCTTTTATATATAGCACAAGGCTTGTTCCAAAGGACTTTTGATGGCTCATAGGCCTTGTCACTAGGGATATTTTTAAATCATAATCAATGATTCCTTTGGATCGGAAAATTTCATATGTCATTGTCTTGACAAGAAGTTATGAAATAAGACTATCTCTTCATGTATACATCCTTGCCCGTAGGTATACATCCTAATGGGCGTTTTGATGTTTTCATCATGTTCGACGTTTATTAGCCATGATTCCTATTGATCATAGTCTAAACAAGGGGTTTGTAAAAATTTCCTAATATAACGACTACAAGGGTGATTTTATCGTCTCACTGTTGCCAGGAGTGATAACATATTTACAATGTTACAAGGATTTGAATCCTTTGGATCGGTTCTACCATCTTGGCCTCTTCTGGAATGACATATAGGCTAGGTCGTACCTTTAAGATTCTTTTTACTATGTATACTGGCAGGGAAGGAAGGATATTTATCTTATTCGGGACTTTTATCATAAAATCCTAATTTACAAGTTAATAATAGCACAATTGGCCTAGTCGCGTAGACAAGTTTAATTTATAAGCCATGACTTTAGATAATCGAGGCATTAAGGTTTGAATCAAAGTTCATTACCTTTTTCTGACAGGGAGTCATAGCTACCACTGTATTTTGGCTCATGTGGAAAATGAGCAAGGCCCGTAGGCACTATATTACCACGTATGGTTAAAATATGATCATCTTAATTGATGATGTAAACCCAGGATTCAGAGATCATTAGACTGGGTTAGGAATCTTTTGAAGAATCCTTAATAACGTGTGTGATTTCCAACGAATCACATCTGTTGGGAGTGTTAACATGTTTTCAGATGTTAACTGGGATACGAATCTTTTTAAACAGGTCTTACCATCTTGGCCAGGTCTTTATAATGACACTCGGGCTAGGTTTCACTCTTAAGATTCTTTTAATATTTATCGCAGAACAGTTTCTAAATTGAAATGTTAATAAGGATCTGAATCTAAATTGAGGAACTGCCATCTTGGCCGGTCTTAATATGACCCGAAGCTAGGTCTTGTCCTTTTTAGATTTTGCCATTTTATTATAATGGTAGATCTTGCAAAAGGGAATGTTATTTAATATTTCCTGATTAGGATGAATATCTAGTCATTCCACTATATGAAAAATAAAAGTACAGAGTTGCCCTAAGCGGGACTTGAAAGGAATAATATGTCCTCAGAGGGACTGAAAGATAAATATGTCCTTACGGGGACTATTAAGGAAACGATCTTCAGCAAAAGGAATCTCTTCTTTATTTTATTTCTGAATGCTTTCTCCTTGGTTGCTCGTTTCCCCCTGGCCGCGGTACAAAGCTCAGCATTTCAAGGCTCCAATACGTGGAGAAATCCTATTACAGCTTCTTCGCTTGGCGACGTATCTAATATAAAAATTTAGGAGCAAAACTCTACAGATTATGATTAAGATTATTCCTATGTTAAGTCTAGACTCAGAAAGTCAAAGAAATGTGCAATTGTGTCATTGAGATTAAACACAACAGGTTAGTGTTTAATTCACTCAATGTTGGCTCTGATACCAACCTGTCACACCCCGATTTCCACGTGTCACCGGTGGGCCCGGTGGGGAGTATCGTGACGTCATGGTTGGCAACATAATAGTCAAACAACACAATAATAATATGCACAGCGGAAGCAATTGAAAATATAATACAACCGAATTTATTATTGTAATATCAAGTATCACAACGTTCGGATGTTTATCCACAGAACGGATCGAAATAAAATATGAAACAATAGTTCAACAGACTTCAGGCATCTTAAGCTTGCGAGACTTCTAATGATGCTAAGGAGAAATCCCAGCCAATTTCGCTTAGTACCTGCATTTAATCTTTTTGGGAAAATACGTCAGTTTACACTGGTAAATACAATCAACTGACTCATTTTGAAAAATGATTTAAAATTGGTTTGGATGCACATGGCATAAAGATTTTTATTTAACTTGGGAGAATTATTTAATATTATAATCTTGTGAACGAATTACATGTTCCTTGTGCGTTCAGTAGCCCGGATCTTGTCCGGGTTAAAGATCAACAGACACACCACCTTATTGAGTTATACACTGACGGGTGTACGCCTACACCCCGTGCTCAGGTCGTGGCCATCTCGTAAGATGATGCCAAGGATATCCGGGACATGGTCATTAACCCCCCAAAGGCTTTAAGTAACAAGACTGTTTAAACGAGCCGATCAAATTATTCAACTACCCACTTAATGGTGGAGATTTGATGCCCGATCAAGCGGTATGCTATATACCGTAACCCAAGCCCGTATAGGGAAAATAAGTTAAAAGTATTTACCTGAGCAAGTATTAATCACAATAAGCAAAATGCACGTAGCTTTTACTGGTTCTCCTAATCTGGAACGAAGGTTTAATATAACCTATTAGAATCCTAACGGGTCTTTAATTAAGCTTAAGCTTAGACCGGCTAGTTTCACGAAACGGTTCGTACGCACGATTAAGCGAATACCGGATAGAATGTGATTCAGACCCGACAAGTTTGAAGACTTGTTTAATATGGGTTTATTATTTACATTCTAGATTTTGAGATAAAACCGTTAAGGTTTAACCCGTTTCGGCTAATTTATGTAAACTTGTTACATAAACCGAACCGTACGCGTAATAAGCGTGACGGGTATTCATGAGAGCTATATACAGGTTTCCTAAGTTAATTATGTCTCAAATATGTTGTGACATCAGTAAGGTGTCTTTCATTATGCCCGAAACGTGTTTAAACACAAACTAGGCCCCGTAGGGGTAGTTTGGTCATTTAAAAGTTTATAAAAGAGTTTAAGTAACAACCTGAATTACAGGTCTGATGTAATCAGAAAATATACTCAATTTGCTAAGTTATATCAGTAGGTTAAAGCATATATGTGAAATCTATCATTTATAGCCAACTATGCACCGTAGGGGCATTTTGGTAATTTCACATACGCCGAAAAGCTCAAAACCGGAGTCTGAGTTAAACAACCTTTGCTTACTGTTAAAATATTCTAATTTGCCTAAAATATCAGTAGGTATCAACCCGGGTATGTTCAATATAATTTTATTACATACTATGCGTTAAAAACGCTAAATATGGCGATTAAAGGCCATTTCCGGGTTCGATACTTAAATCTGATATTCTTATATTTCCAGAAGGCTTAAAATAATTTATTTATCATATGTGATCAGTAGCAAAAGGTTTGGAGTCGTTTAGATGTGTAAAACTCGTTTTATGGCCCGTAAGGGCAAAACCGACAATTACCGGATTAAGCCTACGACTACTAGTTATGCTCAGCCTAAAATTAATTAAAAATCTTTAAAAATCCCAAAATAATATATTACATCAGTGGGTATTAAGTTTGATACCAAAAAGTAGGCTTAACTAGGCAATACGCTAATTACGCCGTTTTATTAACATAAAGCTTTAAATTTGCGATAATGAGCATAACTCTTAATCTACAATTCAAACTGATGTCAAACTTTGCATACAAGTTTATATATCAGTAATTAAAGTTTCTACTCTTTTACTTTTCCAAAAATCACGTTTTAAGGTAATAAGGGCATAACGGTCAACATATGAGCAATTAACGGAAACATGCATATTAATTGGATAACTAATGAACCAAGGTGTAACATCACAGAGGGTTATTCTAACATGTAACCTAGTCCAATTAAAGCTCTGAGGCATTTCTAAAACATGCCTAAACGGGTCAGAACTGAAAGTCAAAGTGAAAGTCAAACTATGTGACTTTCGGTTCCGAACCGGGTATTTACAGGAATTTGTCGGGTTGAACATGTTTAGACATGTTCTTACACTTATTACCAAGTTATAATAATGATCCAACAGGTTGTATATGATCTATAATGTTAATTATGCATAAATGGCATTTTAAGGATCCTGTTGACTTTTTAAATATAAGTTTGACGCGACTTTTGACCTGGTTAGAGTGGTAATCATGGGGAACCCTTTTGAGGGTTTATTACCCACATAAATACCAACTTATACCTACTTTTAATTCGAGATATGACTGAGCCATTGTTGACTAATCTCGAAGTCAAACCGTAATTACGACGGTTTGACTTTTAGCTAATAAACTAAGCTAAACTCAATTAAAGAAGGATTAGAACACTTACTGAAGTCCTAAGCTTAATTAGAGAACACTTGAGAGGAAGTTTGAGCTCCAGAAGTGATCAGATTGCTTGAATTAAGGTGTGAAGACAATGGTGCAACTTAGATCCTTTATATAGTAAATTTCTCACCACAAATCTTTGACACATGTGTCTACTAGTGCCCACAACTGATCAACACGTGTTACTAGTGCTTAGGGGGTGTCTAGGGGTCAAGAGGAATGTGGAAAATCGATTGGAATCGAGCAGATTGCACTCAGCAGGCAAAAACCCAAGAATTTCGGAACTGGGCATTCCCCCGCGTGTCGCGACGGGTTCCTCTCCGGCTTCGCGTGTCGCGACGCCCTCCGCGTATCGTGAAGGGTTCTCCCTCCAGCTTCGTGTGTCGCGACGGGCCATCTGCAGAAAATCTTAACTTTTGATTTTTGCAATTTGATCCTTGGCTCTTCAAAATTCGTTTAGGCACTTGTTTCTTGCATTGTAAACCCTCATAATTGATCTATAAGGGCCATAAAACATATACCCACTTCGTTAAGTCCCCGGTTAACTTTATTGTTACCCAAAAAATCCTAACTTTCAACGTTTACGTTTTAACTCTTCGCACACGAATTCGATCATAACTTTCTCATATGTTAACGAAACTTACGAAATTTAATTCGTGTATTTTAGTGAGCATGATTAACAGTTACAAAGTTTCGGGTTTGTCAGAAGGTCACCCAGAGGTATAATTTAAACATGTTGACACATTTAGTCCCTATAGTTTGAAATCTCTCACTTTTAGCTTCGTATGATCCATGATTTATTCCTGTGAAGGTAGGAGCACCATGTAGGGTTAATGTACATTATATTTATTCACAGTTGACACTTAGAATATGTATATTCACATACTTTCCACGTTTGTCAACTTTAGTCCTTCTATAATATTTCTTTCACACGTTGAACATTTGACACGTGTCTATACATTATAGGACGTGAATTTTCGAGGTGTTACACTTGGGCTACCCCCGTCATCAGCCCCCCAAGTCATAGGTTTTTGGGAAATGAGCTCAAAGACTTTTGACTTTTATACACGTGTTTTACTGCCCAAAGGCTTCGAGGGTTCGAAGGTTGAAAGGTTGAAAACGGTTGAGGTTTTTGAATTTCGGAATTTGACAAGACAGTTGACAAGACCCGTGGCAGTTTGTCAGGCGGCGGTTTTAATTCTTCCTGTTGATAATTATCTCTAATTTCATTTATTTACACATTTTGTTTGGAAGAAACAATACTTTGCTCCTTTTTTTCTCTCAAGTATCCCCTTTTTCAAAATCATGTCAGTTCCGATTTGCTTATTTTCTCTTTAATTTTTCATGTCATGGGTGCTCGTAAGGATATGGCAAAGTCTTTTTCTCGATTGACCCAAAAGGAAGTTGATTTGTTTTGTATGGAATGGGGTATAGGGACGAAGCATAAACCGGTTGCACCGGCTTGTGATAAATCTATCAATGAATGTCCTTCTGGTATGATTGCCTTGTATTGTCGCCATTTTGAGTTTTTCAATCTTCGTTACCCGTTTTCAAACTTTGTTTTGAATATTTTGGAATATTATCGAGTGTCTTTTGGTCAGATCCATCCCCTTGGCATGGCTAGCGTTTTACATTTTGAAATTTTGTGCCGGGCCACCAGGTATGACCCGTCTATGTTGTCTTTCCGTCACTTTTTCCGACTTGCTAAGAATGGTGATTGGTTCACCATTGAAACCACTCAAGTTGATACTTGTTTGATTTCGTCCATGGTTTCTACACTGGGGGTCTGGAAAGATCGGTTTTTCTGGGTGTCGGTGGAAATTGTTCCTTTCAAACTTGTTTAGAGACACCCGGATGTTGTTCTGAACGAGCCGGAGCCTTCTGATTCCAAAACAAACACTCGTTTTTTAGAAATTCTCAAGGAGTGCCCTTCGAGGCTTCGTCCATTCCCTGAGCATTTGTTGGTGTTGTTGGGTATAAGTAAAGTGTGGGAAAAGGCCAACCGGGATCCGGTGCTTATTAGAGATGGGAAGGGTATGCATTTATTCTTTTCTTGCTTTTTTTTCCTTTTTCTTTGTTTGCTTATGTGTTTTTCATATTTGTGTTGCAGTTATGTCTGCCCTTGATTTATTAAAAGCGATGATACCTCTGATGTTGTCTTTGATGATGTTGCTGCTACCCCTGGCGAGAATGCGGTTGTTAAGGGTTCTGATTACAGGTTTGAGGGTTCTGGTTACGTGAATGTTCTGAATGTTAAAGGCTTTACCAAGGTTACTGCTTCCAAAGGTTCTACCCGTCGTTCCCAACGTCATCTGAAAGGTGTTGATCAGCCTTCTGGTTCAGAGCCTATCGATGTTAATGATGATATTGAGGCATCGGGGGATCAGGCTGTGGATGTTGGCAAGGGTAAGGAAAAGGAGTTAATTATTTCAAGCAAGAAGAAGAAGTTGATTAAGAAAGGTACCACTCCTGTTATTCAAAGTTCATCAGCCAAAAGTGTTGAAAGTCTCG
Organism: Helianthus tuberosus; assembly: GCA_030545235.1. Classification (NCBI taxonomy): domain Eukaryota; kingdom Viridiplantae; phylum Streptophyta; class Magnoliopsida; order Asterales; family Asteraceae; genus Helianthus; species Helianthus tuberosus. The sequence goes on along the minus strand of CM060422.1, from coordinate 6,287,052 downwards.
AAGGTTCAGAGGGCCAGGACATTTATGTGCCTAATTGGGGCGTTAAGGTAGGTGATAATTTTAAGGACCCGGCTGTTTGTGCTGAAGCCTTGGCTCATTTTGCTCCTCCCGGTGTTCGAGATGCCATATCTGAGATGGAGGCTGATCATCTTATTTCTAGGATGATGCTCAGTTCCTACAACCTTTCTGCCTTTTTGGCTGAAGGTGTTACTCGCTTTGCTAAAGGGATGCAGAAATATGAGGAGGCCTCCAAGAAGAAGGAGAAAATGAAGGCTTCAATTGCTGACATGAAGAGGGAAATCGAAAGGTTTTCTTAGAAAGAGCTGGCTTTGAACAAAAAGGTGGGAGAGTTAACAAAGAGGCATGAAATTGAGATGGGTGATCTCAAGAAGAGTTTTGAAGCTGACCGTCTGAAGCTGAAATCTGATAGAGAGGCCTTGGCTGTACAACAGAAGGCTTTTGATAAGGAGAAAGATGGTTTGAAGACTTTGGTTGCCCAGGCCACTGGGGATAACCAATGGCTCATTGAGCAGGATTTTCACCAGGTAGTTACCTATCTCTTGCATTCTAAAGAGTTTAACTCTGCTCTTGGTGATGTTTACACTAAACTGCTCAATCTGGGAAAACACCAAGGTCTTATTGCGGGTTATAAGCTTCACGAGTCTGGCCATCCTTTAGAGAAATCTCCCCTGTACCGTCCCGAGGCTTCTGACGTCTTTAAGAGTTCCGTTGAGCAAATGGAGAGGTTGTCGTACCCGTATGTGAGTCAGGTTGCTTCATGTTATGGTAAGCCTCTCTCTGTTTTGCAGGAACTGAAGCCGGATGGTTTGAATGAAAAGTTATGTGTTGAAATGCTTAGCTCCCTTTCAAGGAAACGTTCCTACTCGGGAGATAGTGAAGATACCTTTCCTGGGGAATCCGATGCTCCGAAGGATGCCAGCTTAGAGGGTTCAGCTGTTGATGATCAGGGCCCAAAGGCTAAGATGGTTAAGAAGGCCAAAGGTAGCAGTTCTGGGGTCTCTAAGCCTTCTACTTATGCATGAAATTCGTAGCTTTCTTAGCACCCTTTTAAAACAATTTGTGGATTGTAACCTTTAAACAATATTAGGTTTTCAGGGACCCTTAAGGTTCCTGTTGGTGGTGTTTTAGACCTGCGTGGTCGTTTGAACAATATCTTAACTTACAAGTCACTAGGACTTGTTATAACTTGTGGTTGAAAGTCTTTTAGGGCTTTCTTTAATATGATATGATGTTTAACTATTTTCTTTGTGTTTGTTTTGTTAAGGCAATTTGGCTGGCATTAACCCTTCAAGCCTTTTGGCTACCCATAGGTAGGTTGAAGCCTTTGGGGTTTTGAGTTGTCACGTAGGTGGCTTGAAGCCTTGACGGATTTTTAGCTTTATGACTTAATTTGGTTTGTATTTTGTGTAATTTTTTTCGTTTGTATCATCCCTTAGATAATTTTTGTTTTCTTGTTTGTAACTTTGTCTTTGTCGAGTTTGTGTTGCCTTTATGTTTTTTACACCTTAAAGGGTTCAGTGCTGCTGACACTTAGCCTTGGTGTTTTTAACAAGAAGATATAGCACCTATCCTTTTTATCATTTATTTGACTTCATAAGCCTGTTTGTTTGTTATATTTCTAAGGCTTAAGGAACATTTGGTGTAGGTTGTTCAGACCTGTCTATGAGACAATTTTGCTTTGACTTAATAAGTCTCATGGAGTTGTATTGATTTAGGAACTCACCCCTTATATAGGTTCGTTCAACCCTTGAACCTATTGAGCGATGTGACCTGGGAGCTCATCCCCTTACATGGCCCTTGCCATGGAGTTTTTTGCTAGGTTCTCAACCTGATCTTAGGATAGAAAGACACGTCTGATAAAAACAACTTCATTCATTTAAGCAATACTTGCTCTTTACAAAAGGTATTCATAGTGTTGTTCGAAATACATTTTGATACAAACCAAACTTTCCTGTCTAAACATGGCACTTTTTCAGAGTTTTGCCATTCCAATGCCTTGGAAGCCTTTTTCCTTCTGAATCTGCTAGCTTGTAGGATCCACCTTTGTGTGCTTCGAGGATGGTATACGGACCCTCCCATTTTGGGCCAAGCTTTCCTTGATTTTCTTTTTTGCTAGCTTCATTGTTTCTGAGGACCAGGTCTCCTGGCTTGAATCGTTCATTCTTGACTTTCTTGTTGTAGTAGGCTTCCATTTGTTGCTTGTATTTGGCTTCTTGGATTGCAGCTTGATCTCGTGCTTCCTCTAGGAGTTGTAAATTCAACATGGTCTCTTTTTGGTTAGTTTCAAGATCCATGTTGACGATTCGTTGGGTTACAACTCCTATTTCAGCGGGGATTATAGCCTCGGATCCAAATACCAAGCTATAAGGTGTTTTCTTGTGGCTTGTTTTTTAGGTTGTTCTAATTGCCCATAGAACACTAGGCAATTCTTCAAGCCAGTTGCTTTCGTATCTTCCCAATCTTGTCTTGATAACTTCCACTATGCTCTGATTCGTTCTTTCAACCTGACCGTTTGATTGCGGGTAAGCCACTGAGCTGAAAACCTGGTTGATTTTGTATTCTTTGAACCAAATGCTGAAAGGCTTCTCAGCAAATTGCTTTCCATTGTCAGTGACAATTACTCCCGGCAATCCATAACGGCAGATAATGTTTTCCCAAACGAAGTCGATGACCTGTTTTCCCGTGATCCTTGCAAGTGGTTTAACCTCGGGCCACTTGGTGAAGTAGTCTATTCCCACTAGAAAGAATTTTACTCCTCCTTTGCTTGGGGGAAATGGACCAACAATGTCCATTCCCCATTTATGGAATGGCCATGCCGAGGTTATTGGGACAAGGTCATGCTTGGGATTTTTGGTATCGGTGCATGAATCTGGCAAGCATCACATTTCTTCAATTGTTCAGCTGTGTCACGATGCATTGAGGGCCAGAAATACCCGAGGTTCATGAGTTTTGCAACCACCGACCTAGCTCCAAAGTGAGCTCCGCATATGCCTTCGTGAATCTCTTTGATCAAATACTTACTTTGCTCAGGACCAACACATCGTAGCAAGGGGGCAAGGTAACCCTTTTTGTAAAGGGTTTCTCCTTGTAGTACGTACTGCCCTGCCTTGATTTTAACCCTTTCAGCTTCTACTTGATCATTGGGTAGTTCACCATTTTTAAGGAACTTCTTGATGGGAGTCATCCAGTTTGGATCTTCATCGTTGACTACATCTTGGACTTCCAGTTCATTGATTGATGGAGCCTTCAACACTTCGACCAACACCCTTTTGGTAAGGTGGGCAGAAGTGAGAGATGCAAGCTTACTTAGGGCATCAGCCTTTTTGTTTTGAGATCTGGGAATCTGTTTGATGTTGCATGCTTGGAAGGTACTCATCAGCTCCTTGGATTTTTCTTTGGATTTTTTCATGTTGGGCTCTTTAGCTATGTAGCTATCATTCACTTGGCTTGAGACCAGCAACGAATCTGTGAACACTTCAAGCTAGTCTGCCTTCATTTCTTTAGCCAGCCTTAAGCCAGCAATTAGTGCCTCGTATTCAGCCTCGTTATTGGTGGTCTGAAAATCAAAACGGATAGCATACGTGAATTCCATCCCTTTAGGGTTGATCAAAATGAGTCCAGCCCCTGACCCTTCAACGCTTGAAGCCCCGTCGGTGAAAAGCTTCCAGGCTTCAAGGTCAGAGGGTTCAGAGGTTGTAGTATTCACTTCAGTGACTGTTTGTTTTGGAATTTCTACAATGAAATCGGCCAAGACTTGGGCCTTGATAGCTTTTCTTGGGACATAGGTGATGTTATGTTCACCTAGTTCCATGGCCCATTTGGCTAATCGTCCTGAGTCTTCTGGTTTTTCAAGCACACTCCTAATAGGTTGGTCGGTGACCACTTGTATAGGGTGTGCTTGGAAATACCTTCTAAGCCTTCTAGCTGTTTGAACTAGGGCTAGTGCAAGTTTTTCAAGGGGAGGATATTTGGTTTCAGCCAATTTTAAGGTTTTGCTGAAGAAATAAACGGGTACCTGAGCTGTGCCCCGTTCGATGGTGAGGACTGCACTTATGGCTTCTTCGGCAACTGAAAGATAGACTGAGATTAGTTCTCCTGTTTCAGGTGCTGCAATGTCTGGTAAGGAAGCGAGATGCTGTTTCATTTGGTTGAAGGCTTCTTCAGCCTCCTCAGTCCATTTGAAGTCTTTCTTGTCAGAGCAGCCTTTGAGCGTTTTGAAAAAGGGTAAAGACCTTTCAGCCAATTTGGAGGTAAAACGCTTCAAGGCTGCAAGCTTCCCGTTTAAGCTTTCAACCTCTTTCTTGCTTTTTGGTGATTTGGTTTCCAGGACAGCTTTCACCTTGCTCGGATTGGCTTTGATGCTTTGTTTTCCCACAATATGCCCAAGGAATTTGTCCTCCTCAAACCCAAAGGAACATTTCTCGGGATTGAGTTTCATGTTGACATTCCTTAGGTTCTTGAAGGTTTCTTGGATGTCATTGAGCATTTGATATTCCGTTTTGCTTTTAATTACCAAGTCATCAACATATGCCTCCATGTTCCGGCCAATTTGGCTTGAAAAGGCCTTATCGACGAGTCGTTGGTAGGTTGCTCCGGCAATTTTGAGACCAAAAGGCATCTTGTGATAACAAAAGATCCCTTTGTCCGTATGAAAGGCTGTTTTTTCCTCGTCTTCCTCCTTCATGAGGATTTGGTGGTAACCTTTGTATGCATCAAGAAAGCATTTGAACGGATAACCGGTAAGAGAGTCTACCTTGAGGTCAATTTCGGGTAATGGGTAGCAGTCTTTGGGACAAGCCTTGTTTAGATCCTTGAAGTCTATGTACATCCTCCAAGAGTTGTCTGTCTTTCGGACCATCACCGGGTTTGCAACCCAAGATTGATATTTCACTTCGCGAAGAATGCCGGCTGACACAAGCTTTTCAACCTCCTGACATGCCGCCAAGCTTCTTTCGGGTGCTATACTTCGTTTCTTTTGGACCACGGGCTTGACATGAGATGGTATTTTCAACTCATGCTCAGCAATGTTTCGGGGGATGCCTGTCATGTCTTCCGAGCACCACGCGAAGACATCACTGTAATGTTTTAACAGCTTCTCGAGGTATGACAGGGTTTCTTGTGAAAGGCTAGGATTGACCCTTATCTTTTGCTCGGGGTACTTAGGGTTTATAGTGAGCCTTTGCCTGTCCTCTTCATTCTGGGAGCTCTCACCTTCAACCATATAAGCTTCTTGGGAAGGTTGAAGGGTTGCTATTCCCCTCTCGGTGGGGAACTTGACAGTGCCATGGCCAACAGACACAGCCATGTAAAACGCACACTGTCCTGGCCTCCCAATGATCACATCGTAATTTGAGGGAATATTGATAACCACAAAGGTGAGTGGTTGGATTCTTTCCTTCTGTCCCTCCCTGAGACGAACGTCAAGTGTCAGTTGCCCTAAAGGCTTGAGGGGTATATCGGCGATACCTTTTATGGAGGTTCCGGAGGGTTGAAGCCTTGAACGCTCTTCATTGCTCAAACGGTTGAAGCACTTCTCAAACATAATTTCGGTGGCAGCGCCTGTGTCTATGTAAGCTTTACTTGTTTGTAACGTTCCCACCATAGCCCCAACCACGAGAGGGCTCGAAAGAGGGTCTCTTTCTGTTGGGGGGGGAAGCAAACACACTGAAGCTCCCAAGCTTCCAACCGCTGTCTTTTGTGCGGAACCCTTCCATCGAAATCTACCATATTGACTTCCTTGCCCTTTCCTTCAGCCATTTTGTCCCGGACCCCTTTTACCAAATGAGCGAGTTCTCCGCACTTAACAGCCTCTTCAATTCTTTTCTTGAGCTGGAAGCAATCATTGGTGTGGTGACCCTTTTCTTCATGAAACTCACAATATTGTGTGGAGTTCTCATTTTTTCTGCTTTTGGGGAGAGTCCTAGGAGGCCTAAAGTTCTGTTTAACTTCTTCCGTGGCAAGGATTTCTTGGGGAGTCTTTGTGAGGGGTGTGTAGCTTATGCCTTTCTCCCTGGCTTGAGGGTTCCGACCTTCAGACCTTCGATGGTCTGAACCCTTTTGCCGTCTGTCATAGGAGTTATAGTTCCCTCTTTTTTCTGGCTGGGTTGTTGCTTCGCCAACTAGACCCTCTTTTCCTTTGCTCTTTAATATCAACTGCCTCCTCTCCCCGGATATGGGCTTCTGCCCTTTCGAGAGCTTCTTCCAAGGTCTTGGGCAGGGACTTGTTAAAATCTCTTGTGAGATATTTTGAGGTGATAGCGTTCATGAAACCGGCTACCCTCATTTTCTCATCTGCCCCTACATATGTGAGACCTTCCTTCTTGTATCGTTCAATAAACTCACGGAGACTTTCATTGTCACGTTGTTTTATCTGAAAGATTACGGTTGCATCTTTGACATATCGCCTTTGTTGGGAGAAGTTGGCCAGAAAACCCTTACTGAGATCGCCGAAGCTTCGAATGCTTCGAGCAGGCAAATCATTGAACCATATTCTGGCCGATCTGACAAGAGTTTGCATGAACATTAGAAAACATTCAGCATTTGACCACTTCTCAATCCTTGCTGCACCGGTGAAGATCTGAAGATGGTCCTCTGGGTCCTCAGACCCATCGTACGTTCTGATGTGGGACGGCATCTTGATCTTCGTTTGAAAATCATAATCGGCTATTTACTGTGAAAAGCATGAAATGTTACTTGGCTTATAGGGTTTGGCCAAATCTTCTTCAACCCCTACTCCCGTGTTATTGCCATTGCTGTTGTTTCCTTGAGTGGCCAGTACTTGATTGATAAAGTGCTGTCATGGGAAGTTGGCCATCATCTGGGTCATCATCTGGGGCATGGGGTTGAAGCCTTGAAGGCTTCCGGGTGCAACTGCCTAGTTAACTCCGAAGGGGGTGCTCATAACAGCGCTTCATGCCAGGGGGAGCACGGATAGGGCTTGCTCCCATGAAGTTGTTGTAGAAGCTGGAAGGCTTGTCACTGGGGATTGTAGGAGCTGATCTAGGGTTAGCTCATGGCACAAAGGAGCACCACTCGTAACTGGTTGAGATGAAAAGAGAGGATGTATTGTAGGGTTTGCCATTGTAGACAAATATGGATTAGGGTTTGGAGGATTACTGGGACCAGCCTCATTCCTGGTTGTAAAAGGTGGAATGGGAGGTCCGGGAGACAGCGTTGGTTCAGGCTCATCATAGTCTAGACGAATCCTTACTCCATTATCTCTTTCTTTGTTCACATATTGGTTGAGGAGAGACCTCAACTCAAGGAAATTGTTGGCAACACCCTCGGGGGTAAGTTCGATACGCGTTGGAGTGTCAGGGACACCAACATTAGGGGAAGGAACTCTGGATCTGGAAGGGGTCGGAGTGTTAAAGGTAAGAAACTCGGTTGTGCTCCCCGGAGTTGAGAAAGAGGTTGGTATAGCCACATGAGCTTGGCTGCTACCCGGGGTTGAAGTGTTTGGAACCTGATTTACTTCACCCGGGGATCCACTTTCAGACATGGTGATTTCAAGAGAAAAGAGCTACACTACTAGGTCTTTTTGAGGAGAAATAGCGGCGTAGCCCCACGGTGGGCGCCAACTTGTTGATGCAACAAATATCAGACCAAAGATAGTAGCTGGGCTGGTTAGGCAAAAGGGTTGAAGGGTTCAACTTTTACCTAACGCAGGTCGTGGGGTCCCCCAACGTTTGCAAGACGTGGAAGGAGGTTCACTAGTTTGTTTTTGCTGTTTGCTAAAGATCCTCCTCTGAAGTATATTCAGATTCGGATGTAGGAACAAACAGAATGTGTGTGGTGGATGTGAAAGAGAGTAACTCGCATGAAACAAGTACTCAATGTTAGTGACCAGAGATTTAAGGAATCAGGCTGGCCAAGAATGTCCTGCTTCAGTAAATGAAGTGTCAATTATATAGGAGAAGACATCTCCCGAAGGGGAATGCATTTGACTAGTGACCTTGCTTGCAGTGAGGGGCTTACCCTTTCGGGGGTTAAAGCCTTTTGACCCCCGGATAATAGAGTGTGCTCTGTGGACCTGCATTGCTTTTGCGGCTGGCGGGTAGGTGAAGTAATCCAGAGACATGACCACTTACTGTTCCGTGTAACTTTATCTCGCCTTCCCAGATTCTTAACCCTTGAACCGTTTTGCCTTGTGAGCATGTACGTATTTAAATCATTTATTTTTAGTCTTGGGCTACCCCCGTCATCAATCATCAACAGCTGAACCCTCCAAGCTGGCATCCTTCGGAGCATCAGATTCCCCAGGAAAGGTATCTTCACTATCTCCTGAGTAGGAACGTTTCCTTGAAAGGGAGCTAAGCATTTCAGCACATAACTTTTCATTTAAACCATCCGGTTTCAGTTCCTGCAAAACGGAGAGAGGCTTACCATAACAAGAAGCAACCTGACTCACATACGGGTACGACAACCTCTCCATTTGCTCAACGGAACTCTTAAAGATATCGAAAGCCTCGGGACGGTACAGGGGAGATTTCTCTAAAGGATGGCCAGACTCGTGAAGCTTATAACCCGCAATAAGACCTTGGTGTTTTCCCAGATTGAGCAGTTTAGTGTAAACCTCGCCAAGAGCGGAGTTAAACTCTTTGGAATGAAGCAAATAGGTAACAACCTGGTGAAAACCCTGCTCAATAAGCCACTGATTATCCCCAGTAGCTCGGGCAACCAAAGTCTTCAAACCATCTTTCTCCTCATGAAAAGCTTTCTATTGCACAACCAAGGCCTCTCTATTAGATTTCAGCTTCAGACGGTCGGCTTCAAAACTCTTCCTGAGATCACCCATCTCAATCTCGTGCCTCCTTGTTAACTCTTCCTCTTTCTTGGTCCAAGCCAGCTCTTTCTCAGAAAAGCTATTGATTTCCCTCTTTATTGCATCAATTGAAGCTTTCATTTTTTCCTTCTTCTTGGAAGCCTCCTCATATTCTCGCATCCCTTTAGCAAAGCGAGTAACACCTTCAGCCAAAAAGGCAGAAAGGTTGCAGGAACTGAGCATCATCACAGAAATAAGATGATCAGCCTCCATCTCAGATATGGCACTTCGAACACCGGGAGGAGCAAAATGAGCCAAGGCTTCAGCACAAACAGCTGGGTCCTTAAAATTATCATCAACCTTAACCCCCCAGTTAGGCACATAAATATCCTGAACCTCTGAACCTTCGAAACTTTCAACGTTTTTGGCTGATGAACCTTGAATAACAGGAGTGGTACCTTTCTTAATCAATTTCTTCTTCTTGCTTGAAACAATTAACTCCTTTTCCTTACCCTTGCCAACATCCACAGCCTGATCCCCTGATGCCTCAATATCATCACTAACATCGATAGGCTCTGAACCAGAAGGCCTATCAACACCTTTCAGATGACGTTGGGAACGACGGGTAGAACCTTTGGAAGCAGTAACCTTGGTAAAGCCTTTAACATTCGGAACATTCACGTAACCAGAACCCTCAAACCTGTAATCAGAACCCTTGACAACCGCATTCTCGCCAGCAGTGGCAGCAACATCACCAAAGACAACATAAGAGGTATCATCGATTTTAATAAAATCAAGGGCAGACATAACTGCAACACAAATATAAAAAGCACATAAGCAAACAAAGAAAAAGGAACAAAAAAGCAAGAAAAGAATAAATGCATACCCTTCCCATCTCTAATAAGCACCGGATCTCGGTTGGCCTTTTCCAACACTTTACTTATACCCAACAACACCAACAAATGCTCAGGGAAGGGACGAAGCCTCGAAGGGCACTCCCTGAGAATTTCTAAAAAACGAGTGTTTATTTCGGAATCAGAAGGCTCCGGCTCGTTCAGAACAACATCCGGGTGTCTCCAAACAAGTTTGAAAGGAACAATTTCCTCCGACACCCAGAAAAACCGATCTTTCCAGACCCCAAGTGTAGAAACCATGGACGAAATTAAACAAGTATCAACTTAAGTGGTTTCAAAGGTGAACCAATCACCATTCTTAGCAAGCCGGAAGAAGCGACGAAAGGACAACAGAGATGGGTCATACCCGGTGGCCCGACACAAAATTTCAAAATGTAAAACCCTAGCCATGCCAAGGGGGTGAATCTGACCAAAAGACACTCGATAATATTACAAAATATTCAAAACAAAGTTTGAAAACGAATGACGAAGATTGAAAAACTCAAAATGACGACAATACAAGGCAATCATACCAGAAGGACATTCATTGATAGATTTATCACAAGCCGGTGCAACCGGTTTATACTTCGTCCCTATACCCCATTCCATACAAAATAAATCGACTTCCTCTTGGGTCAGTCGATAAAAAGACTTTGCCATATCCTTACGAGCACCCATGACATGAACAATTAAAGAGAAAATAAGCGAAACGGAACTGACCTGATTTTGAAAAAGAGGGATACTTGAGAGAAAAAAGGAGCAAGTAATGTTCTTCCAAAATAAAAATGTGTAAATAAATGAGATTAGGGATAATTATCAACAGGCAGAATTTAGAACCGCCGCCTGACAAACTACCACAGGTCTTGTCAACCGTCTTGTCAAATTCCGAAATTCACAAAACTCAACCGTTTCCAACCTTCGAACCCTTGAAGCCTTTGGACAGTAAAATACACGTATAAAAGTCAGAAGTCTTTGAGCTCATCTCCCAAAAACCTCTGACTTGGGGGGCTGATGACGGGGGTAGCCCAAGACCAAATATGAATGATTTAAATACGTACATGCTCACAAGGCAAAATGGTTCAAAGGTTAAGAATCTGGGAAGACGAGATAAAGTAACAAGAAACAGTAAGTAGTCATGTCTCTGGATTACTTCTCCAACTCACCAGCCGCAAAAGCAATGTAGGTCCACAGAGCACACTCTATTATCCAGGGGTCAAAAGGCTTCCACCCCCGAAAGGGTAAGCCCCTCACTGCAAGCAAGGTTACTAGTCAAATGCATTCCTCTTCGGGAGATGTCTTCTCCTATATATTTGACACTTCATTTACTGAAGAGGACATTCCTGGCCAGCCCTGATTCCTTAAATCTCTGGTCATTCACATCGAGTACTTGTTTCATGCGAGTTACTCCCTTTCACATCCACCACACACATTCCGTTTGCTCCTTCATCCGAATCTGAATATACTTCAGAGGAGGATCTTGAGCAAACAATAAAAACAAAATAGTGAACCTCCTTCCACGTCTTGCAAACGTGGGGGGACCCGATGACCTGCGTTAGGCAAAGTTGAACCCTTCAACCCTTTTGCCTAACCAACCCAGCTACCATCCTTGGTCTGATATTTGTTGCATCAACACCATGTATAATGTAATGTACAAGCATGTTACATAATGTGTGACCTTATTTAAGTATTCCATATGGATTAATAACTCTTTAAATTTCACATAAAACCTTGGCAAAACCCCTACGAACTCTTTTTTTTAGAACAACAATTTATAAAAAAGAAAAAACCAGCGAAGAGCTGGAGATACAAGAAAAAAAGACAACAAAGGTACAAAACAAAGAGAAAACAGTTACAATACATTTAGAGGGTCAGAGACCCAAATGCTCCAGTTCAAGTCAGTGATATTCGATCTGTTTTTGACCCAATTGAACAAGGTGGATAACAACTCCTCATACAGTCTGTCAACTGATCTGTTTATGCCTCTAAAAATCTTGGCGTTTCGTGCTTTCCAAATCAACCAAAGAGTGGAATACATAATACACAGCAAAGTGTTTCTCTTCCTGTCATGGGCCTCCTCCACAATCAGATCATGCATCTGAACAAAGTTGTCAAAGCCTGTGAAGTCCCAAGACGTCCACATGGACACCCTCCTCCAAATGCCTCTCGCGAAGGTGCAGTCAAGAAAGGCGTGAATCACAGATACCCCAACACCTGTGCAATCTACGCAGTAAGCTGAGATGGACATAATACCCCGCGCCTGAAGGTTTTCCGCCACAGGAACTCTATTTTGGAGGAGCCTCCAAACGAAACAATTTATTTTAAGCGGAATCCAATTCACCCATTCACAAATCTCTTTTTCTGAACCATAAAGCGCAAGCTCAATCACCTTTCTCGCAGATTTTACCGAGAAGCCATTGATGTTGTCATCCCTCCACTTCCAAGTATCCGAATCTACGCCAAAGGGGAATATACTTAACAAATCTTCCAGATCAGAAATCTCTTCTAACTCTACCTCAGAGAGCCTCCGTTTCTTCCACTTCCAAGTCAGAAAAAATGCCCCATCCGAGTCACAAGTCACCCGGTCTTTCACGAGACACTTCTTCTTGGATTCCAAGTCATACAATCTAGGAAAGATAGATTTCAGCGGGAACCTACACGCCCAGGAATCGCACCAAAAACTAGTGAGGTTACCCCTACGCACCGATCGAACGATCATGCACCTCGGGTCCACACCCACGTCAATCAAATCATTACCAATCTTCGAGATAGTGAGCCATGTACCTGAGACTGAGTTGCTAGCCATTCTACCATCATCAGAAGAATTAACCTTATGTATGGCAGATATACAAGTGTGCCACAGAGCTTCAGAATCCATTCTCCACCTCCACCACCACTTCTATAGGAGGGCTAAATTCATAATCCGAAGCCCTCCAACACCAAGCCCGCCATAAGATTTTGGCATAGTAATCTTACGCCATGTGACCCAACTAATCTTATTTTTCTCAACTACACCTCCCCACAAAAATCTTCTTCTAATCTTTTCTAAGGCCTCAATGGTTTTAATAGGTGCCTAGAACATAGATAGAAAATATACCGGGAGAGAACCAAGAACGCCTTTCACCAAGGTGAGCCTCCCACCAAAAGAAAGGCAAGAAGCCTTCCAAGAGCTCAATCTCGACTTCAGCCGCTCTACAATAGGAATCCAGTTTTTAGATAGCGTCATATTTGCGCCCACCGGTAAGCCAAGGAAAGTGAAGGGAAAGGACGCAGCTTCACAACTGAGGATGGACGCTAATCTATTAACCTCCGGCTCCGCAACACGAATACCAAACACCTTACTCTTAACAAAATTCACTTTAAGACCCGAAGCTAGATGAAAACAACGAAGAATCCTAGCAAGATTCAACAAGTTATTATCGCACCATTCACCAATGAACATGGCATCATCGGCGTAAAAGACATGAGAAATGCTAGGACCTTGGTTCGGAAGTTGCACACCTTTAAAGACGTTGTTCGCTGTCGCCTTTTTCATAATTTGATTTAACCCTTCCATAGCAATGATAAAAAGATATGAGGAAAGCGGATCCCCTTGTTTAACGCCTCGCTTAAACTCAAATTCATGCGTTGGCGAACCGTTAACAAGAATAGAGGCTTTCCCAGAGCCAAGGCAACTCGACACCCACATCCTCTGTAGGATCGTTTTCAGACCCGAACGAGTCGATCAGAAGAGTTTATCTCAACACGAAAGGCGGAAACAGACGTGTAGAGTTCAATTCAGCTAGATTTACACTTTAAACTGTTGTATGATTGATTTGATAACACTTTACAACCTGACAACACTTCGGCAGCACTTCATTGCACAAACCGGAAAGTTACAAATGAAATGGCACATGAGAGTATTTATAGGGTGAGTGATTTACTTTGAAAGTGGCATGGCACTCCTCAAACAAAATTAGAACTTCTAATTTCGTTTGAACATGTCATATGTCATTTTCAAACTAAATTAGCTCAATCACTCCTAAATCCTATCCTATTTCTCGTATAATGTGCCCTGAACCTGTCTAATTACAAACAAGACTCGATACAAGACGAAGTCGACAGACGCATCCACCAACATCCTCCGTTTGTCACCAAAGCCCATGAGACCCAGCACTATGTCAAGATATGACCAACTAACCGAATCAAATGCTTTGTCGAAGTCAACCTTGAATAGCATACATTTCAACTTGCTCTTCTTTGCCCAAGCGATTGTTTCATTCATAATAAGATGTCCATCCAGAATGTTTCGACCTTCAATGTATGTCGTTTGCTCGACACCAACAAGCTTGTGAATGACCGTTTTGATTCTAATAGCAAGAAGCTTAGAGATAAGCTTGGACATGCACCCGATAAGGTTTATGGGTCTATAGTCTTTAAGCGAAATCGGGTCTTTAACTTTGGGTATGAGTGAAATAAAAGAAGAGTTGCATCCATGACTAAGAAGACCTTTTTCTTCAAAGTCCTTGACAAAGGCGATAAAGTCATCTTTGATAATATCCCAAAAGAATTTTAAGAACTTGAAGGTAAAGCCGTCGGGGCCGGGCGCCTTTTCACTACCACATTCCCAGATAGCCTTTTTAATCTCGTCTTCGTCAAACGGTCTTTCTAACCAAATCTTTTCCTTCTCATTAAGACAAGAAAATGCATTGTTACTGAAAGTGGGCCTTACAATGTTGGATTCTTTGAACTTGTTTTCAAAGAAACTGAGGACTTCCCCCTTTATTATATCTGGCTCAATTTCCCACCGACCATTGATCGACAAACCATTTATTCTAGTTCTTGCAATATTACCATTAATCACTCCATGAAAAAAATTACTATTTTCATCCCCATCGACGTCCCATTTCACCCTAGCTTTTTGTTTCAAATCCAACCTTTTAAGGTAGTCTAGCTCAGAGATTTTACACTTCGCAACAGTACGATTAAGCAAATCCTGAGACGACGCCCTCCCTACGAACTCTTATCATGAAAAACCCAAGTTGTAACAAGAACGAACAAACAACACGTGTAACATAGAGTATGGGCATGTTGCATGATGTATGGCCACGTCTAGGTTTTACATGTGAATTTACTAACCCCACGTGCTCTATAGATTTTCCCATGTCAGGATTTTCAATATGACGTATGACATGTGTAATGTTACATATGATCGTAAATTCGTAATGTTTGATGTGTGACCCCATTATTGCATTACTTGTGGATTCACACGTTACCCCATGTGTTCTATGGATGCTCTCACGTCATAACGACTTTTCAACATGACGTATGAAATGACTTCCATGCATTACGTAAAACTAACTAAAATATCATTTAACCTGCGTATTTTTTGGTGCAACACGTGAAAAATTGAAATTCATGTCACGTGTTACATAACTAGTTCTTAAGCCTATGGAGCTCAAATTTCTAAATCCCGACTTTTGATTTTCCAAAGTCAAATCATTAGTTCTTAATCTTTTTAGAACTACAAAACATACCCCCCCCCCCCCCCCCCCCAATTTATTCTACTTCTAAATCTACAACATTGTGTACCATGGTACTCAAACCTTCAACCATAGTGAAAGAGACACCACTATCTCATCTTGATACTACTAAGCTACATGCCATTTTGTTTATGAGTTTTAATGCATATATATGTTGCCTTATACATGTATTGAAGTCTATACACACGTTAATCTAATACTTAATGCTACTACCTTTTGGGTCAAAATCCAACAATCTTGAACCAAAATCCTAAATACCCCACTAATAATCATATATTATCAATGTGTTTATTTCACTAAAAATGCAATGTTTTGAAATCCAGACCGGCCGATCGAACCAGCGTCTTAGGCGGTCTGGTTCAAGGTGTTAGACCCGTTCAACATGTAGTCGGCTGGCAAGATCAGTGACCTATGGTTAGACAGGAAAACCGAGAGGTTGAACCGGAATTTTGGGGTGTTAAGTCGGAAATTGATTGAAATTTCCCATTTTACCCTATATATATTTTTTATAATATTTACGACGACATCCAGTCCAACCGGTCAGGCCGATCGGACCAGTGGACCCGTAAGGAGACCGGTCCGGTACTGACAACATTGTCGAAATGAGATTCACTATGACCAACCATAACTCTTCATTGAATCACAATATGCATGAATGCAAATTTTAACCTAAAAAGATAAAATGTACTTGACACCCCATTATACCCAAAAGCCAAATCGATAACCCAATCGCCAAGATCTTCGAGTACCATAATCTCCATGTTAGCTGAACAACTACTCTTCACAACTTGAACATAGTATACTATTTGAAAACCACCCATTTTCTCATCCATGTCTCCAAATCATTTTTTTTATTTTGATTCTCACTTATGTTACTCCTCAATTTGTTATCATTCACATAGCAATGACACTCGATTACTTATCATCGCCTTTAAATAGCTCCGAAAAAATATTACTTCAAAATGATCAAATATTAAGACATCACAGTTTTAGCTTTAGATTGTACAAGGACCAAATATCAAAAGCACGGGGGATATAGTAATAATCAATAAATGAAGTTTAAGAATTTGATCCATAATTTCCAGTAAATGAAATGAAATCGTAATTATGTTTACATGTTTATGATAATCAGCTTTGTGTTTATACAAGTTCAAGACCATCCCGATAAAGTTTTTTATTTATTTTTATTCTTATTTTTTATGGTTCATCAATCATACAGATTTGGGCCACTAAACGCCCTATAATACTTGGGCTACCTTCATGGTAGTTGGTCTATATGGTCAAACATATTGCCATATTGGACCTTATTTATACTTAATTAATTATATTTTTATATGGAATAAGGTATAAAAATGTAATTAAAAATCTCATCTAACTATAGGTGGTTTATTTGTAAAAATGCTCACTTAAACAATAATAATAAAGTTGAACATGATTGAACATTAAGAGATAATCTCCCTCCTTGAGAGGAGTTTAGAGTGATGGTGAGTGATGAGTATTTTCATGGTTTAAGTGGTGGGAGTGAAGAATGATGTGACACTGATACGACATTGAATGATGAAGAAATGCACACCCATGGGCCTTGGCACGGTTCATCATTCAATGCATGCACTAAAGTATTACAAAATGTATCGTTATATACCATGCTTTGTCGAGTGGGAGCGAATCCAAGGTATGGTATGTTGGATAACGACATATTATAGTGTATACATTATGCCCGTGTGGCTACATTTACACTCTCGGAATGAATATAGTGGTTTGCGTTATTGTGTTTAGTCTACCATGCTTTGTTCTTAACTCCTGACCAGCGTAGGTTTGATGTTTAATTACTTCCAGTCACCGATTAGTTACACCTAAAGGTTTTGGTGCTCAAGTGGTCAAATCCATGTTTGATTATTTATGCTTGTTGAGGAGAAATTTGAAATAATCAAATTTTATTCTTTCAAATCTTTTTGTTAAGAAAGGGAATAGGTAAGATCATGCATCATAACCATATATGCTAATTCGGCTTGAGATGATCCTTAAATGAATCAAAACTATCGTTCACATTTTGAACATAATTATATTCCATTTATACCTCAAATAATAGGAAAATAGAAATGTGAAAGTAAGCAATTGTTTAGCATAATACACAAAAACAATGCCATTTATGTTTGTCTTAAACGGCAGAAGATTCTACGATAATACACAAAACAATGTCGTTTTTGTCAGATTATGTTTCCTTTCAAAACAATGCAGTTTTCGTTAATCCATTTGACCTCTATAAAAACTACGTAGGGAATTTAAAATATGATGAATTTGGTTTTTATTTAGGTTACTTACGTTATAAAAAGGTATTATACATTTGCTTTTACTTTAAAGCTTTATTTTTTTCAACGTAAAGAGGGGGAAAATATGAATTTAAATGAAAAAAATATGATAAATAAACTTCATAGGATACCTTTTGAAATTTGCATGTTTAATGCTTTTGCCTTTTTCCTACAACCAACCACCAAATATAAATTAAAGCAAAATACCATTTTTTGTGTTTTAGTTTTTTAAATTTAAAAAACTAATGCTTTTTATTTACATGCTTTAACATTGATCTAGGTGATAATGCTTTTTTCATCAGACTTTTTTTTCTCTTATATTTGTTTTAAATTGATTTTTTATTTGACTGAACTAAGATCACTTAATATATTTTAAAATTCTTAATGCCTGGAAATAATATTATTTAATGTTTAAATTTCATGAAAGAGAATATGTCATTTTTAAGTACAACATAAACGTACATTTTATAAAACAACATGATGAATCTATTAACTTAAATGGAACATATACTGCTTTTATTTGCAGTAACATCATGTTTTTGTTTTTGTTCTTTTGCGAGCTCGTGTATCTCATGATTACAACGGGTAAATAAACAAATGTTTAGTTTTGATAACTTTTAAATATTAAATATTGTTACTAGTAGTAGCAATAATATATACGGGCTGGGACTTCATTTTGAAATTAATAAAAAAAAACAAATTTCTATCTAAATCAACTATTTAAAAAAAAATATGTAATAACTTTGATGGTTAGTATTATTTTAGAGATCAAAAGACCAATGTTTAAATCCGGTTTTTATACCGTATCGGATTGGACTCAGAAACAATTTAACATGGTTTATTGGGCGAATTAACAGGTTCTACCAAACGATTCGACCAGCACTACCGGCAGGTATGAATAGGTTTTTAAAACATTGCAAAAGACTAAGCTTCAAAATTAACTCTTATTTCATATTTGCTAAAAGAAAAAAGAAAAAAAACAGGTAGCTATATATTGATATTGATAATTTATATTTTTTACAAAATTGCCACCCTTTTAACTTAAAACTTAGCTTTTTCTTCTTAAAATCATAACTTCCAAAATCCATAACTGCACTTCATAGAATTTTTTCCTCTCAAACTTATTTTCTCACCACATCCCACCAGCACCCGCACCCGCACCAGCACCAGCACCAGCACCAGCACCGTTAACGTTAACATTAGCAAACCTCACCATCGGCCTGCAATTCCGATTATGCCCGAGCGTCCAATCGCGCGCTTGACATCCCCGCGAACAATAGTTCATCACACCACACACCGAACACCTCCGAAACTCATGCATCCTAGTCTCCAATCGCCCACACCCCACATAAGAACAAATCCTATACCCTGAATACAAACTCTTACCGCGGTTCCAACCCGCTAGAAACCGGTTAGCCGGATGACATTTCCGAGGCAATAAACTAAACCTTAAGTCACTCCCAATACCGTTAGCACAGTACGGATACGGTGGCAGTAGCAGCCTGGGACCGGGTATTAACTCCGGTGTTGAACAAATCACTGCGAGTTCGCGGGCGTTAGCTTGAACTAATAACCGCTCCCCTTCTGAGATGTTTTTACTTATACCGTAACCGTCTTTTAGGCAGTGGCCGAGTTCTCGAATAGCGTCCACGTGGCCCAGAAAAGCCGCGCGGGCGCATAGAGTAGCGCCGCCTGTTAAATCTTTGATGAACTTTGAGCTTCCGCTGCCGTTGAACTGAATTATAGCGAGCGAATACAATGCCGAAGCGTGTGATTTAAGCGCGGCTTTCGCCATTAGAGCAGCCCCGGTTCTGTGGTTACAACAGCAGTAGAATTGAATCTGTGCATTACAAAAAAACAAAATAAAACCGTTAATATAAATACAAGAAATAATTACACGGATGGTTACTACATGTGATTTATCTACGAGAAAATCACAAAAATGACCATTTAATTAACCAACCACTTTATGAAAATAAACATTGAACGTGTCAAGGGCTACCGCTTTCACGGAAAACAATGCACTTTTTGTGTGTGGGACAAAAAAGATTGTATCAGAGATACAAACTTTGCGTCCGAGAATGTGCATGTGTTTCCGTTCCTATTTTTTTTCCAACACGATTTTTAAATGATTATAACGTTTTCATACAACAATAACTTTTTTTTTGTAAAAAATACACCAAACTAAAAATGATAAAATTCTCTGTAATTTGTTGTGAATTTTCCTAAAAATTTTAAAAGTTATGCCGTTTAAAAATCGTGGTAGGAAAGAATAAAAAAAATCTAACGATTTATGAGATAGCCATAGACATAATCTCTAAGGATTAAGACAGCCTTCTACGCGAAGCATGTTCATTTTCGTAATTTTGACCACTTTTAGGCTATAGGGTGTGGTTGGAGCCCTATGGGGCTTTATCAAGTCCGCCTAGAATCCACCTCATCTATGAAGCCCCTTTTAATTTACATGGTGTGGATGGAGCTCCTATTAAACAAAAAAAAAAAACATTTGATTGGTTTAAAACTAGTGGGCCCCACCTGAATGCTTCAACTTTGGCGTTACCACCATGGAGCCCAAGCCATGGCGCCCCCCTCTTCACTTGGAGGATGTGGTGATGGAGCTCATATGGGCGCTATACATGGTGAGGTGGTGGGGGTGGCGCCCCCACTCCATCCATGCCACATCAGCATCCATCACCACACCCTCCAAGTGGGGGCTCCATGGTGGTAAAGCCCTTTAACGCCAACTTTGGTTAATTCTGGTGGGACCCACTAGTTTTAGACCAATCAAAATTAAAGAGGGGCTCTATAGGGGCTCCATCCACACCCTTTAAATTAAAGGAGGCTCCATAGATGAGTTGGATCCTAGGTGGACTTAATAAAGCCCCATGAGGCTTCATCCGCACCTCATAGCCTTATGTTTGTCATTTTCATATTTATTTATTGAAAATTACAACGTTGAAACCAACTTTTACAAATGACTTTTCGAAAAAAAAAAAAAAACTTTTACAAATGACTTCCAATGATATAATTTTAAATAAAATAAATAGATATGAAAATGAGTAAACCACCTACGTGTAATAACCGTTTTAATTAAATAAATATACAAAACAAGACTGCTAAACAAAAACTGACCATTCCTAGTGTATACGAAGCTTCAGCATTTCCGGCATCGGCACACCGTTGAAGAAACCGTTGAGCCTCCGGCGACCATTTCGTATACTTAACCGCAAACGTTTCGGGTGAAGCAGCTTGTGATAACACCACCGGATTTAACCCCAAACAGTTGAATCTTTTGCATCTGATAATGATTTTCACACCAATCAACAAAACAACGTTACAAAACAACTCAATAAAATAAAAAAATAATAATAATGTTTCATTTCGGGTTCGTTCCATACGTTAATAAAGCGACCACAAAATCAGCCGGACAATCTGCAGAAGAGCCGAGTTTTACAAGAATAGACGAAACGATGTCGTCTGGCAACGCATCGAAGTTACGGATAACAGACGTCGTTAACTTCGCCCGTTTCCGATTGTTGGGTACCGGAGCTCCGACAATCGGGTACGAGGTGCCCCGTCGGGTTCTCATTTTTAGAGTGAAAGAAAGAAGACGACAGTGATGGGCATTGACAAGAGATTTTGGTGAGTTTATATAATGGATTGGGACTGGTGAGTAAATTACGGTAATGCCCTGGGCTTTTGTCGTTTTTTGTTTTGAGGGGAGATAGATTTTAGTTGACAACTAATTTCTTCTTAGAAAATAGCAAAAAAGAAAATATATATGTATAACTGTTACTGGTTTTAAGGTTATATTTTGTGTCGTTTTAATAAGGGCCAAACTATCCACACACCAATTTTGCCTATCTACACACCTAAAAGGTGATTTTTGTCTTTATATGCACACCCTGCAGTGTCGAACTGTGGCCAAAACGGGGCGTTTTGGGCCGATTAACCAGACAAAGACTTACGGGTGTCTGACGGGTCTGTTGTCCGGACCAAAACGCCAAGCTTTGGCCGCGTTTTGGTCCTGTCAACCAGACCGGGTATCAGTCTTTTGTCTGGTTGACAGGACCAAATCGCAGCCAAAGCTCAGCGTTTTGGTCCGGTCAACAGACCCGTCAGACACCCGTTAGTCTTTGTCTGGTTAATCGGACCAAAACGCCTCGTTTTGGCCACAGCTCGACACTGCAGGGTGTGCATGTAAAGACAAAAATCACCTTTTTGAGTGTGTAGATAGTGAGATGAGTGTGTGGATAGGTACACTCTTTAATAATGGTTGTAGTATTAAAGTTTGACAGTCAACTCAGAATTAAATTCTTAGAAACATTAGGTTTTGTGTTCAATTTCTACAAATACAAACGGAGTTTTTCCTATGTTTATTAGGTTTCCTCCTTAATTGGTGTGTATACATTATTGTCTAGTGGAGATAGATATGATCGGGTGAATCTGGCTAGTGACATAATGATACTCCAGTGATCCGTCAGATCCAAAGTTACCGTTTAAAAAAATTGATTTACATGATCTCAGGCTGTAAATGATAAATATAATCTAAACAATTATAACAATAAAATAATATTGTTTTGTTTTATTTATTTATTACATTTTAATGTTTTATAGTCTAAAAGGTTATCAATAAATGAATAAAGTAAAAAAACCAAAAGACTTTGTAACATTTCATTTTTATCAAATTTTATGCAAAATAAAAAGGAACACGTACGTATTTTAATAACAAAGAAAAAAGTACAGTTATTTAACATTATTAGGTGTTATCCTTGTGAATATTATCCCCATAATGTTCCTTTCTACAAGATTTTGGTCCAAAACAATTCAATCAGCTTATTATCAATCTAATAATATTAAAACTTTCTACACTAAGATAAAAGGTATGTTACAATATATTTTTTTAGAACTTTGGAACCGTTATGCTAAATGGCCTTTGATACTATGTAACTAAATATTATTTGAAAACCCTAACCATTATTCGAAGAAAAAAAATAAGTAAAAGGTGCACGATTTTGGTGTTACTGCAAAGTATTTTTATTCACTAAATACATTTAATCTTTTGTATCTGACAACCACCATCCATAGTATATACACATTTATCGTATCTTGCATGAAATACGCTATTAAAATGGGTGTTGTATTAAGAGATTGAACATCATTGTTAATATCAGGATTGTTTTTTTTTTTTCTAACAACTTTTGTTGTTCGCAAATATCACATAACCTTTCATTTGTACGATTTGAACACAGACTACTTTTGTAATAGCAAACGTATGGGTTAATATCGAGAATCTTTTAAAAACTCACAATGGGTTGGAGTATGTCTCTTTATAACCTACTATGTGTTTCTTTTAAACCCCACATAGAAGGTTGTTTCTTGCCCAATAATAAAGACAAACACATATTGATGTTAGATGTTAATGAGAATTTGAACTACTAACCTTCCGACCTTTTAAGACTAGCAAATTGGAGAAGCGAACACTTCAAAGGATGATATCAAAACTCAGTTAGGTTGAGAATGAAATACGTTATCACTCATGTGAAACGTTTAGTTAACAAAAATGTCCTTCATTGGTTATAAAAGATAAAGAGACTAGGTATTATGATTCAATTTCAGAAATCATATTTCCAACATACTAAGGTCAAGCATACCTCATTTAAGATCACCTTAATGGCTGAATTATGATTCCAACCTATTTCATACTTCATGATCGACAAATCCTAGATAATTATCTATAACTTTACAAAACTTTAACTAGTACAAATCTAAATTTATGGTATTTCTATAAACAACATACAAAGGTCAATCATGTACCAATAATGTCTTTTAAAACCATAAGTAACAACGTTTTAAAAGGATAATTAAAGTATTCAACTATAGATACTTGTACCACAAAAGTGATACAAACTAAACAATGTTCTTCTAGAAACACTATTTGCCAACTACAAATTTAGAAAACTCTAGAACCTCTTATTAAGGTATCCGAAGATAGAACGCCCCAAACTCAAGGATCTCATCCGCTGGGTTTACAAATTGCTGCATGATTCTAATTAAACTAGAAATTCTATTTATTAGCAACATAAACATCTAGTAGTGACATCCAAACTAAATACATAAATCCTTAAACAAAAGTCATAGTTCAAAGCAAAGCAAAACAAAATATAAATGGGATGTCAATCACGAAATAGAGTGGCCTTTAGATCCATGCCTTCCTATCATCCAGAGCATACCTAAACTTTAACCTAAGGTGTATACTATAAGTCTATAGTTGAGTGAATTCTAGTTTCATAAGCATTTTTTATTAACTTCAACGTGTATCATAACATAACATGATGTAACATAGTATAGCATAACATAACATATCATAATGTATCATAATAGCATATAACATCATTCCATTTCGTTAGCCGAAGATACTGCGTTCACAAGTAACCGTCATCATTCAATTTCGTTAGTCGGAGAAATGTTCACGAGTGACTGTAATCACTCCATTCCGTTAGCCAAAACCCTAAAAATGATAGTTTTACTCTTGTGGACTAAAATCATAACAAGATTCCAACTTTAATGTATGGAACACATTAATATCATCATATAACATGTTTCCATGTATAACTTTTCATTGACATGTACGCTTCTTCGTAAAAACCTTACCTTTCGATTGTTGAAAGAGAACCGAGTTCTTAAGCTCGAAATCTTCCCTTTTTTTCAGTTATGAACACCTTAATAACATTCGCTCTTTGTCTTAAATGACAAAATCAACACCAAACCGTGAGCATCCCTTGCAAAAATCATGGAAAATGGTATTTTTAGTTTGAAACCGGTTTTTCTCTAACTTAAACACTTTCTCTCTCTAAGTGCACCATAATAGAAATGAAACAAAATGAGGGGAAGGTGGCTGGGGGTATTCCTTACCATTTTAGGGTTGTAAAAATTAAATACATTTGAGGGTGAAATAAAACAATAGAGTATAAACTTATATCATTTTATCGTGTTGAATAACAAATTCAACACAACACCAGTCACGTGTGGCATCTTGAGTTTAAGATCTAAGAAATTAAAGGTTGAACTATATATATTAGATTAGGCTTACTAAGATGACACTCAGCCTAATAGGAAGCCATTGCAACTAATAAGAATCTAAATTGAAACAAGAAAGTAAAATAACTGAAATATACAAGCATGGAGATTAAATTGAAAGTGAAGGCAAAACTAAGTCCATGTTAGGATATCACCAGTCATCTTCAACTCTAATACAAGTTACTTTGATTTCTTTCTTTTTTTACACTAACACCTTGGAGACTCGGATAAAGGAGGGCAACACCTTGGAATCCCATAGGCAACCCCCCCCCCCCAACTCTAATATATACATCTCTTACCTGGGTTAGAATCCAGCACCTCTCATTAAGATGCAAGAGTCTCTACCACGTGAACAAGAAACAACCAAACCACTTGCCTTATATGAAACAAGAGTTTAGTGGATGATTGAAACTTAATTATGTACATACGAGATGATTAAAGTGACATATAGATACCCTAATTCTAGTGAACTAGTCATCAAGCCACAAAACCTAGTAATGAGCAAGACATGTAAGGGACAGAGTGATAACGGTGTATGATTTCATGACAATAAATGGCCCACTAGAAAAAATGGAGGTATGGACCAAAATCGTCAAATTAGAAAGGCCCAAAGTGAGAACGTTGTTCAGATTCTCAAAAAGTAGTGGTCCACTAAAGAAAATAATGGTCTTGAAAGCATCAAATATGAAAGTCATTGTTAATCATATTTCCTTATTTTGATAGTGGATCACATCCGGGGTCGGGGCTAGTCACAGATATTACCTATCGTCGCTGGGGAACTACTCTCCTCTGGTATTAGCATTAGTAACCCCGCTGAAAGAAAGAATGCCCGCTCATATAGATTCTATTTCGTGCTTTGCTATAACCTTCCTCGCTCATTTGACTTTTCTTTGGCCTGGTCGGTATGAAAAAGAAGAATGGAAGAGGTATCAACACCCACATTCATCAATAAGAGTAGGAGTCATATAGGTATAGGTTAGCCTTTCCTTCCTCTGATCATGTGTAATAGCCGAAGGGTAGAATTCGTATCTGTCTGTCTGCAGTCCTATGTAGGTATGTCCAGTGGTCCAGCATGTCGGTCAGTTGATAGTTTGATATCAGCCATGAAGGTACCTTCCTAAACTGAGATTGAAATCTATTTTCAAAGCATTTTTTATCACTTTCTTTTGGAAAGAAAGTATGTTCAAGGAAGTAAATATGTCATGGTTGCAGGAGTCTATTCATCGCATATAGACTGCAGGGACATTGTGCGCGGCATAACCATCGAGTTGAAGTCAAGACCTAAAAGATCGAATGGAACACTACGCAGACAAGTCAATCTCTTATGAGTGTGTAGGTAGTCCCTTCATTTTATTACTAAAAATTCAGGTCTTCATCATTAGAAGAGAAGTAGACTACTCAAGAATTTTACACTTAGTCATTGAAATTGATATTGAATATTGTTAAGAAAAAAGACGGAATGAATGTTTATCTTTACTAGGAACTTGAGTAAGGAGTAGATCCTTTTGTTGTTTGGGAGTTTTCTCGACCTTTCTTTATTTAGTGTACCTACTTGAGCCGGATGAGGGGAAATTTTCACTTCTACTTCTCGTGGGGCATTCATGGATTAAGAGGTGGGATGATGTCGTTTATAATTTAGAATCAAGGGTTTCCAAAAAGGAAATCACCTTTATTATGTGTTATAAATAAATTTCTTTCGTTGTAGAGTGTTACTTTCTCTTTATTTGTTTTCTATAAAAGAAAGTGCAAGTTGATAAGGAGATCCATTTTCAAATGCTAATACACACGAGGCTCGCATAAATCACTAGGTTACAAATATAAAGCATTCTATCGTGTTGAATAACAAATTCCACAGGGATACTACACATAGCTATTACAATGAACTCAAACTAATAGAAAGCTACCCTGGACCGACACATTATAACAATAAGGCTGAAACCTAGTACATTGAAGATTATATTGAATGTTATGATTAAAAGGTAAAAGGATTTGATGTAATGAACCAAGTTTATATTTTTTCTAGATTTGCATATCCTAGGTATGTGAGATATTACAATTTTTTTACCAACACATAAGCCAAACAAGTTATAAGGGTATTTCTAAAGACTCTGGTTGAAAATCATCGAAGGTCGAGATTGATTTGAAGCCCCCAACATACTCATAAGTGGAACCAATAACTTTATTCATGCTAACATAGATGATGATACACTTAAGACCGACATAAAACTGTAGATTACAAATTCAAAGCATTCTATCATGTTATATAACAAATTCAACAAGAACACCACTCACACATACTAAGATGTCGTTCAGCCTAATTGGAAGGCAATGAAACTGTTAAAAATTACGAAACGAATAGAATTTATCAATTCAGATATAAATGATTGTTGTGATTGAAAGATAAAAGGGTTCGAGATAATAAACCTAGTTTACATCTTTTCATCTTTACACCACTGAGACATACCATACAAGTTTTGATTAATACCTAAAAAAAAAAAAAAACCAATTATCAAGGACCTATATGTTGATTATATTACCTTACTAGAAATCTTCAAAAGCCAAGTGTTTTAACCTAATTTGAATGATCAACAAAGAACTAGATCAATGTTAACATGCAACACATCATCTTCAACTCAAACATCAAATTACTATATAAAACACCAAAATTACTTGCCTTTATTGAAACAACAATTAAAGAAACATCAATCATAATCATTCCAATAAATAAAAACCCTAATTCTATGAGACTTATCATTAAGCCACAAAACTTCTTGGCAAACATGACTATTATAGAGGGCCAACGAGAGAATAGTGTTCGATTACTTATAAACAATTGATTTGCTTTAAATATGTTGATGTTTGCCATAATTATCAAATTCAAAAGTTGCTGTCAAGCAGTTATTTACTATTTTAATGGTGACTAAATAATAAATAAGAGGAGAGAATCTGTCGGTTAAGGCTTATTTCGGACATCCAAGGAAAAGCTTAATGTCTGAAAACGAGAAATTAGAGAAAGAAAACAAATGTAAGGTTATCACAATATTAACCATGAGTTTAAGTAGAAAACATAAATATATTGGGTCACAAATGAGTCAAGAAAAGCTAAAGTTTAGGGCTCGTTACATGATGTTATGCAAAGTTTGAACTTGATTCAAAAGCTAAAAGATTATTTTCAAGTTTGGCTCAAGGAAGATATGACCACAAAAATATCTATGAAATGATATGACAAACTCTGATTTCAAAAGTTTAAGTAGCTTAAAGTTGTCTATTAACAATATGGGGTGGTAAATGTTCGGGTTGAGAGGTTGGTATCCCATAATTCGTCAAGTTATTCATATTAAAGCTTTGACTTAATAATGACACATTTAACCCGTTTAATTAAGATGTGATTTATATGGCATGTTTATCTAAACAATTGATACAGAATGACTTGTAATCATGTTTTAAACAAGTTTAACGGGTCGTAAATAAATTAGTATGCTTAACTTATAAACCATTTTTTATATAGTTTTAGTTTTATATTTGTTGGTGTCGACCTACGGTCGACTCTATTGTTTAATGGAAAATAAGGACTTTATTCTCCTTTCTTAAGACCATGCGTAATGGGGCGTTTTTTTTTTTAAATTTTTGCCCGAAAACGCCCTATAACGCCCAACCCCCCATTACAGGGGGCGTTTTGGGGCGTTATTTTTGAAAAAAAATCAAATGCGCGTTTTAATTATAACGCTTTGCCACATTTGAATGGACCAATGGGAGTGGAGGAGCCTTTGACTTTACACAAATATCTCTGACAATGCCCCACTACTTTACCGAAACATGCACATGACCATTTGTTTAATTTTTTTTTTTTTAATGATTGGTAGGGGCATTATGGGGCATTATACCCACTACACCACTTTTGCTATAATGCCCCCTTGCTGATTAGGACGCCACGTGTCGTATAATGCCCCATGGTGGGGGCATTATAACCTTCTACCACTACGCATGGTCTAAATAGACCCTAAATTTAAAGGTTTTTATTTTTTTAAATAACAGTTATAACTAGTGTTTCAAAATAGAATGAGAATTTTTTTAAAGAGTAAACTTCCGTTTTGCTCCCTGTGGTTTGGTCACTTTAACGGTTTTGCCCCAAACCTTTCAAAATAGCCATTTTGCTCCCTGATCTATGACGTCATTCTCCAGTTTGCTCCCCGGCCCTTAACCTCATCCATTAATCCAGTTAACCCATGTCACGTGCAAATCACCTGAGGGGCATTTATGTCTTTTCCCAACCATCTCTTTAATAAAACCCTAAGAGCACTCACATTCAATCCATCAAATAATGAGAGGAGAGGTTTTTATATTATAAAGGGTATAAAAAGTGGTTGTGAGTGGAGGAGAGAGAAAATGTTACTGTTTATCTGTATATTTGGGGGGACACTGTTCATCCAGTATAATTTTTTTAATATATATTGAAAGTGGTTGTGAGTGAAGGAGAGAGAAAAATGTAATGATAATATTATTTAATTGAAAGGAGAGAGAAAAAGTATTTGTTTTTAGTGGAAATATATTGATATAGAAATTGTTTTTTAGTGGAATGTATGTATAATTTGATGGATTGAATGTGAATGCTCTAAGAGCACTCACATTCAATCCATCAAATAATGAGAGGAGAGGTTTTTATATTATAAAGGGTATAAAAAGTGGTTGTGAGTGGAGGAGAGAGAAAATGTTACTGTTCATCTGTATATTTGGGGGGACACTGTTCATCCAGTATAATTTTTTTAATATATATTGAAAGTGGTTGTGAGTGAAGGAGAGAGAAAAAATGTAATGATAATATTATTTAATTGAAAGGAGAGAGAAAAAGTATTTGTTTTTAGTGGAAATATATTGATATAGGAGTTGTTTTTTAGTGGAATGTATGTATAATTTGATGGATTGAATGTGAATGCTCTAACTACTCCAAACCCACCTGCAACTCCATCTTCTCTCTCCTCACCTTTCTCTCTCTCAACATCCAGGTTCATCTTTCATTCTCCATCACCATAAACACCACCTCCACAACCATCATACGCCATCACCTCCACAACCATCATACGCCATCACCACCATAAACCACCTCCACACATTCCAAACCCTACCACCACTACGGCACATCCCTGTCACCTCTGAGCACCACCATTACACCACCTCTGCCACTCAACTCTCGATAAGAACCGTCACCTCCGAGCACCACCATCGAAATCACCTACACCAAACCCCATCTACTTCGGAGAATCGCCGGAGCCGCCAGAGTTCTTACTCGTCCCGTCGGAAAAACAGTTAAATCGCACACCGGTAATGTTTAAATACATCACTGAGTTTAGTTTCCTCAGGGGATCAAAACCCCTCTCATAATTTCATTGAACGTCAACCGTGGTGTTCGAATTTATTGATTAAAGGGATAGGGTTTCCGGTTTGGGTTTGTTTGAGGAAGATGAATATATGGGTTAATAAGAAACAGAAAATTAAGTGGTGGAGGATGGTGGTGATGGCAGGTGGTGGCGGCGGCGGGACGGTGATGTTGGTCGATTAGCAGCAGCCGGAGGTGGGAGTGGTGGTGGTTGATGGTAAACTGATGGCGATGAAGCAATGAAGGTTCTTATCGGTTAAACTACTTTCTTATGGGTGTTGAAAAAAAAGTGATGGTTGTGATGGCATGTGGTGAAGAAGCTGGGGTGAGAAAGAAAGAAAGAAAAAGATGTGCACAAATGTTGGGATGATGATGATGATGGCTAGGGTTTCAAAGTCTTCAAAGGGTGTTTTGGTCTGGATGGGCTGCAAAGTCTTCAAAGGGTGTTTTGGTCAAGAATTATTATTTTTTTTTTGCTGCTGCAGATCTTATGGGTTGCTAGATCATATGATCTGTTTTGATCTGCAATGCTTTAACCATTTGTAGACTTTGAATGTTTAAAGATTATTCTGACCTTCTGATTGTTAGTTTGGTCAAAATCCGTTCTAACCTAAACCAACATGATAAAGGTGGTGGCGCCCGGGTGGTGGGTGACGGTGGTGGGTGGTGGTGTAGGAGAGAGAGAGTAAAGACTGAACATGTTTGAATGATTTTCTAGTTTATATAAATATATATATATAAATTAATAAATAATTAATTATAAGAAAAGACTAAAATGCCCCTCAGGTGATTTGCACATGACATGAGTTAACAGCACAAATGGATGAGGTTAAGGGGCGGGGAGCAAACTGGAGAATGACGTCATAGATCAGGGAGCAAACTGGCTATTTTGAAAGGTTTGGGGCAAAACCGTTAAACTGACCAAACCACAGGGAGCAAAACGGAAGTTTACTCTTTTTTAAATAACATTTATGACTAGTTTTCAAAATATAGAAAATAGAAAGACAAAACAAGACATGTTGCAACAGTTGCATTGATGTGTGAAGTATGATGATATATCACACGTGTTAAATAGAAAAAAAATTTAAATAGTTGGTAATAAAAATTTATGAAATGTAAAACGATATTGTTAAATGTTATATAACAAGAATTATTACGCACGTTTCCAACTTCATCACATGTCTTGCTCAACGTTTGAAAATGATCATTCACAAAAATGTTGTCAGCCACCACCTGGAAAAGAAAAAATAAACAACTGTCAACCACTGTTGTCATAGTATATTACAAAAAAAAAACAAAAAACACAATAGCTGTAAATAACATAATGATTTTAAGTAACACACAATATCATAAATAAATAACACCATGTTTCTTTAGTTGCAGAGCAACTATGGCTGGCTGGAATAATCTATTGCACTTCCTCTTTTCTTCATTTTCTCTTTAGTTTTAAAACGTTTCATGGGGTGTGGTATCAAAATTTCTTGGGGGCGCTCGAGATTAAATCATATGTTCACTAAAGAAAAAGAAAAATTCATAGGGTGTGCCTGCTCACCCACGCTAACTCCTAAGTCCGCCCCTACTTTAGATTCATTTCAGTTAATCTTGAACCAAACCTGGGGTCGAGCATATTATTTTTTTTACTTTTGATAAGAAATCACACCAATTCAGTCGTGATGGTTTGAACGGAGGAAGAGGTGTCTAACATATTGTTGTGGAAGAAGGCACTGAACAAATCAAGTGTTCCTTTAATGTCATCAAACTAAGGGGTTTTTGGCTTAACTTTTTCAAACTCCTTGTGACTTTTTGAAAGGGTTAATAAGTCACAATAGAGTGACTTATTGACTTTTCCCCTCACATACACTCGCAATCCCAAACACCATTTAACTTTTTAAAAAGTCAAAAGCTACAACAAGCACTCCCAAACACCCTCTTAATTTCCCTTTATCCCCAATGATTATGTGAACAATTTTTCACATATTTTGATTTTTCTTTTTAACCCGATTTTTACACCAACAAATATGACGAATTTGTTGTAAACTGATGATGTAGAAATTCGTATGAATTGATCAAATCAAACCGTCCAAATTATTCTTTGATGATTAGTAATACATGATTTAAACACTCGATCTTTATAACTTGTGATTTCACCTTTGGACTAATTTCTTGGCGTGAAGAACAGGGGTTTGAAAATCTCTTCGAATAGCTTTGGAACGAATCGAGAATCGTGTGGCGTTAATTCTGAAACGATTCCAAACTGCATCTCTTTCAATAGCTTTGGAATGAATCGAGAATCGTGTGGCGTTAAATCTGAAACGATTCCAAACTTCATGTATAAATTCTGAATGAATCGGTACGTGTCTGCCAATAAAGCAATGCGATGGTGCGTAATGTATATTTGGAATGAATCCCACAGGTGGGAAGCGATGTGACGGTGCATTATAAGTCACTAATTTGAATGAATCGATGGGAAGCAATGTGATGATTCATTAAACGTAACCCAAGTTACTAATTGTATAATTATATAATTACGAAAAAAAATAAGATATAGAATACAAATTGGTGAAATAATAATATTAGGCTCGTACAAATCATGACACGTTACGCAATACTATTAAGCTGACATCAAACATATCACATAATCCGTTACTTGATTATTCGGTAGAAATATGACCTTTATGACCATCTAAAGTGTTTGTTTTTACTAATGTTACCTTCGTGTACACAGATGCCCATGCCCACACATGAAGCTATGAACATTTTTTCTCTCTAGTTTTCTTATTTACATTTTTTATTTTTCTTATCACTTTTTTTTTAAATAAGTTATGTTATCTTTTTAGACTTTAAAAGTTTGATAAAGTCTGAAAACTCGTAAAATTAAGATATTGTAAACTTTTTATCTATATTTATTTATACAAAATTTTAAAATAATATTTTTGGAAAATTTGTGTGAGTGTTGTTAAAGTGTTAGCTGATTTGACAAGTTTTTTTTAATTGCTTTTGCGTTTGCCATTTTGAGTCCATGCACCATATATGTTCCAAGGTTTGAGCTTAATTTTCTTTTTAGATATCTTATACACACATGAAAGTGTTTGCTGGCTTATTTAGGAAGATGTTGATGTATTTGTGTATAAGTAAATTAAATATTTCCTCATAATATTTTTTTTTATAAAAGTACATTAAGTTTCTCTTGTTCTTCTAAATATAATTTCCTCATAAATTAACTTTATGCAAAGTTTATTTTTTTTATTTGTTTAAGACGCAATCAAGATTTTTATTAGGATATGCTTTGCCCAGTTTTTAAAACATTCATATATATGTATTAATTTCAAACATAACTGAACAACAGTGTTTTAACGGAAATGACATTAACGGCGTCAACAACTTTACTTCCTCACTTTGTCATCATCTAGAATCCCTCACTTTGCTTATTCACCTAGAAATTAGAGTGAGAAAGAGACACAGAAGAGAGAACTCGAGAAGTACGTAGAGATGGTAAAAAGAATGATGGAAGAGGACCTAACCATGGCCTCCGGCGGGTCTCCTCACTTCGCCAAACATAACGGACGAAATTCAACAAACCCGGTCGATCCAACCCGAATGCATAACCTAGAAACCGACAACAGTCACAAGCAGCAGCAGGGTGAAAACCCATCAACCGAATCACGGCTTATGAGCAGTCGCTGGAGGGAGAGGCTCCGGCGCTTCATTTACTCCCCATTTCACCGTCGACGAAAAATCTGTCTGATGGCGGTGGTGAAACGTCGGTATCAACCATTGGCACATAAACACATAAATGATACCCCAAAACCATCTTCACTTTCATTCATTTGCTCCCCATTTCACCAGAGAACAGCAAGAAATTGAAGGTGGTGTTGAGCAAGATCAGTTGAAAATAAAGGTGAGAGATGGTGTATAGTTAATTTGGGGAAATCAGGTGAATTGTACGAAAACCGATCAAGGGTTTTAATGCACAGTTTGCCCTTTTGGTAGAAATTTAACATTCTAATGTGCACATTTGGTAGATACATGAAGAAAAATGTGTGAAATGCTATTACCATCGCTTCTCTTCTGTTACAATTCACTCACTCTGTAATATGTTATACATTTATTTGTGGCAATAGTAAATTTTATAGATGAGTCCATTCTTTATTTTAGTAACTGTCATAATTACAATGAAAAGGATGCAAGTAATATTACAAAAAAAAAAAAGGAAGCCCCCAAAAAAAACTAAGTTGTGATTCCGTTATTTTAGTAAAATAGATGTCACATGCTTTTATTTTTATTTACGTTATTCATCAAAAGCGGACATGTCAAGT
Organism: Helianthus tuberosus; assembly: GCA_030545235.1. NCBI lineage: Eukaryota > Viridiplantae > Streptophyta > Magnoliopsida > Asterales > Asteraceae > Helianthus > Helianthus tuberosus. The sequence goes on along the minus strand of CM060422.1, from coordinate 6,252,776 downwards.
ATAATGATATATTTTAATTACCGTGGCGAGCCTCCCCGATAACATTTGAACAACATCATAACTGGTATCTGTATCGATATTTGTTATTATAGATTTCTTGACGTGTCTACTTGTGTCTTGACGAACCAAACCGATTTTGATCGAATAACAACGATATCAATACTATCTACCCTAACCTTTGATAAAGTTATTATATAGCCCATAAACTTCAATAAAGTTGATATATATTTGACCCCGTCTATGTTTTACGTCACGTGAGTCATTTGATATTAGAAATTCGTGTTTTTACGCGTTTTCCTGATTTTTGTCGTCATTCGGTTAGCACGGGTTTACGGCCCCTACCACGGTTTTACGCTCCCCGCCCCGCAACGCGGGGGGCTTAACACTAGTTTATATAAGATCATATTACACGGGGAAGGATCCACTAAAAAGTGGATTTTGCCTAAGTAGCCTAAGAATGATTGTGATGATGACATGTGACACTCCTAATAAGTAGGAATGAAAGGCATTTTGTTCCTTATAAATAGGAGTGAAAATGATATGTGGCACCCTTTTTGTTTTTTAAAAATACAACAAAAAAAATCTATCACAAAAAATCTAGTACAAAAAATCTAGTACAAAAAAATCTAGCACAAAAAATCTAGTACAATAAAATATAGCACGAAAAATTCAGCAAAAAAATGTAGTACAAAAAATCCAGCACAAAAAATTGAGAAAAAAAAATCAAGACAAAAAATTCAGCACAAAAAATTTAGTATAAAAATATAGTACAAAAATCCAGCACAAAAAAATGTTATACAACATAGAAATACAACACATTTTAGTGAGTTTTTTTAGTCTTCATATTTTATATAGCAATATGGTACTCAAATTAAAGATAAAAAGAAGCTCGATTTTACGGTGAAATTTTTATGCAAAAATAATGTCGTATAAAAAATTATCAACGTTTAAAAATGAGGGTGAAATATGCATGTGTCTTGCATGTGGAGAGAGAAAGTCCATAAATAGGATTTTCCCAAGATACCCTTGCACTCCTTCTTTCTTCTACACTTTTATCTTAACCATTGATTTGAAAAATGAATGGTTAAGATTTCTTCTCATCCTACTTAGGCAAAATAAACTTTTTATTTGATCTTACTCTCATATTATACAACTACAATATAACATTAAATATACTCACCAGAGGCGGTCCTGATGATTCAGATGACTCGGCCGAGCTAGAAAAAATATGCCCCTAACCCTTAGGCCTTCATAAATTAAATAATGTAAATTATTATTTTTTTTAAATGCCCATTAAAGTTATAGCAATAAACGATCATTCGCAACTATATATAACCGATAATTTTTAGAATTTTTGGGTCCCTGGTAAAAACGTGCCCCAGCCATGCGTCCACATTGCCCCTCCTTAGAGCCTCCCCTGATACTCACTCAAAGACATTTTAAGAGTTAAATGTTTGGTTGTGTCACACCCCAACCGATGGCGGAATCATCAGGGCGCGGCACTGAGCGAAACAGATTGTCCAGAAGTTTCCATAACAACTATCATTACCATTCAATTTAAGTTAACATGTCCCATACCATGCCTCAAATAGTAAAACAAGTTATTACAGACAAAACTAAACAAATATTCTGTTCCGACAACTCAGATTTAAACATAACGATTTATTGGTTGGTTTCTAGGACTCAGATTCCTAGCTTTGATTCCATCACAGCACAAAGAGCAAATATGCAACCTAGGCACCTGTCACATACGTTAAAAATAAAGTCAATACATAAAATGTAAAGGTGAGCATACAAGTTTGATAATAGCATATAGAGTTCGAATTCGTTACGCATAACCAGCACGTACACATAGTGAAATGAAGCACGCTAGTTATCGACATAGATCCATCGATACCAATGACTGCGGGTTGACTGCCTGAGGCAGTTCGCAATACACGATTACCACTGTAATCAATGCAAGTAAGAGATCCTTAACAACCCCCGTGTGAACGGGTGCTGAGTCCAAACTATAGTACTATCGTTGCTAAGGCAGGTAGACAGTATTCCATGTGTAAACATAACAGACAAGCGTTCATAATCCACGTATAACATGCATTAACGGTTAAGCGTTTAAAATAGCTTGAGTAGTGTGATAGTTGTAGTTTGATTAGTTGTAACGTATGTAACACCCAAAAGTGCTAAAGCAAAAAGGGTTCGAGTATACTCACAGTGATATGGATTGAAGGGAGCGCTTTACAGCGAGTACGATTAGCCTGAATAGATTCGATAACGTAACGATAAGTGACGCGTAAAAACAGTACAAGTGAGAGGGGGTAGGATAGCGGGTCGTGCGGATCAGTTATCCGTGAATAGAAGTCATCCGTGCGCATGACCTATCCGTACGGATGGTGATGCGTGCGGATGGTGATGCGTGCGGATGGTGTTCCATCCAGATAGGTCATCCGTGCGTGTGACTGTCCGTGCGGGTGGCAACCCGTGCGGACTAGTTATACGTGCGGGCGACTTATCCGTACGGTTAGATTGCTTGTGTGGATAAATGTTCAAGTGGATTGTTTCTTCCTAAGATGTGTTTGTGTATGATGGCTTGTGCTTTGAAGTTTTCGTTGTAGCATTTAGAAAACACCAAAGTGTTTCTACCTTTCAAGCCGGCCGCGCGGATGGCGGTCCGTGCGTATGGTAGTCCGTGCGGGCAGCCTGTGCGCGCGGGCAGAGACAATCCGTCCGGGTAGCCTGTCCGTGCGTACGGCTTGGCCGTGCGGATGAAGTTTGGTTGATTTTCATTTTAAGGCCTTAGTATCTCATGATCCGAAGAGTAATCCATTCAGAGGTCGTCCGTTCGGATTGCTCGTTCGTCGATACTCAAACCTTTGTTGGAAAGTGGGTCCCAAGGGTAGTCCGTGCGGATGACAACCCGTGCGTATGACCTGTACGTGCGTATGGGCTGTACGTGCGTATGGCTCGTCCGGGCGGACAGCTAGTCCGTGCGGGTAGCTTGTCCGTGCGGACAACTGGTCTGGTTGTCCCGTTCGTCTACACTTAGTTTCTGTTGTCGTTTATCGAGACGTTCTGATCACGTGGCAACCACTTGGAGTTGTGTTCCTACCCGCGTGACTAGGCTGGTCAGGAATCACCCTAACTCGGCCTGTCGGCGAACTTAGAACGGTCGTCCCGGTTAACCCCGAAATCAGTTGTCTATGGGTAGAATTCCAGATCTGGAACTAGAGCACCACTATTGACGAGTAGAACACTAGGACTGATCGGATTCGTACCAGTTTTAAGAGTAAAAGAAGAAGAGAACTTAGATTTATTTCTTTCAACTCTTTTATCCTTAGAAAAGTTTAGATCTAGGTGAAATTATTGTAAAAACTTGTAGAAATCGTTTAGATCTGGGATATTCTTGGTGGAATGAGGCCAAGCATGAAGTTCTTATGAACTTCATGATGACGTCACCCGTGAATACCCCAAATCCGGATGATTTCATGGTTAAAATTGAAGATTCGAAAGATAGAAGTGTGTAGAATCGTGTGGTGATTAAAGATGTACAAGGATTGGTGCGAGATCTTACCTGGATTGAGAGAAATCTGAGAAAAGGTGAAGAATGCGTGTGGTTCGGACGTCACTTGCCAAAAGTGGAAAAAGTGGAGAGTGACCCGTGTATTTATAGGATGCCAAAAAGGGAAAGGAGGTGAGCCGTGTGCATGGCACGCACCCGGGCAGGTTATCCGCGCGGACTGGTCATCCGTGCGGACTGGCAATCCGTGCGGGTTGGCCATCCGTGCGGATGGGCCATCCGTGCGGATGCCACCTCCTTTGGTGAGTTCGGTGCGATGTCGATTCGGCTCTGATTTGCGAGTGGTTCGATAGGGTTTCCTAATCAAATTACTTTCAGTCCCAACTACTTCTTACTGGGTTCGACTCGGAATTCGGGTTCGGGTTCGTTCACATTCGAGTTAGACTTCGAGTTCGATTGAGTTCACTTGATTTATACAACATAAAATAACATAAAAATAACATGCACAGGTAACACGTAAGGCACACACACACGTATAACGGCAAGTAAAATACACAGCTCGAGTTACGATTTGATGTCGATTTTATTAGTATAGCGTGATTAACTTTATCGCATTGTTACTTCCTATCGTTCACAGTCGTAGGTCGATTGAAAATACGGTTAGCATGATTCGATTATTGCAATGTACGACATTTACTCCACATAATCTAAATGTTATACAAACAATTCTACTAGTCATGTCGCGCGAAATCGGTCGTTGACTTTGACCTTGACTTTGACTTTCACTTGTGAAAACACGGGGTGTTACAGCCTCCCCTTGTTTAGGGAATTTCGTCCCGAAATTTAGCTGAAGCTGTAACTAGTTCGTGAATCACATGTGAGAGTCCTTCGTTTGGATCATGGAAAATCGTCAAATTAACCAGGATTTCACGGTTAAAATCGGCTGATTTTGGATATGTTGAGCGAATATGCATGATCTAAAAGCCTATAAGGTTTCAGATTTTAATCCGAAGTCGTTTGGAAGAAAATTCGAATTATTGTAGGTCCGGATTTGTCTCCGGTTCGATTGCGTAACAACACGTTCAACGTGCGGAATCCGTGAACGTGTGTGACTAAACTCAATCGTAACGGTGTCAAATCGATCCTACAAGTGGTATCTGAGCAGGTGCTCGGTTGCGAGATCAAACACGCTCAGATTTGAGCAATTTCTTCATCTTTGTAGGGTCGGTTTTGAACCTGCTCGATTGCGTAACCGACCGTGCAGCGTGCGGAATCCTTCGACGATCGTGATCGAACGCACGAACGTAATATAATTGCGATTCTATTCGTTAGGTTCCGGTTTGATTCGTTTTGATTGCGATCCGACTCGTACGACGTGCGAAATCCGTGCACAAGTGAGATCGAACAGACGAGAACGTACTAATGACGTGATTCTATTGAAGATATGATAGTGTACAGAACCTTGAATCACGAACACGAGCTTTCTCTCTCTAGAACTTAATACTTTTATTAATAGGCAAGGATTATAGGGATTTCTCCTTATTTACATATATGCCACCTTGCCTTTCCTAGCTGGACGTTACTTCTTCGTTAAACAGCTGTGGATACTTTGCCTTCATGTCGCTTTCGAGTTCCCAAGTGAACTCCGCGCCTTGTTTGCCTTCCCACCGGACTTTCACAATAGGAATGCGTGAGCGCCTGAGTTCTTTGGTTTGGCGATCCATGATTTCGACAGGCTTTTCCACGAAGTGTAATGTTTCGTTCACTTGTAAATCATCTAGAGGAACATGTACGGCTGGTTCGTAGATGGTCTTTCGGAGGTTTGACACGTGGAAGATCGGATGGACATTGTTAAGTTCTTCCGGTAATTCGAGTCTGTAGGCGACTTTTCCGATCCTTTCCAGAATCTTAAAAGGTCCCACATACCGAGGCGCAAGTTTCCCCTTTTTGCCGAATCGGACTACACCCTTCCAAGGTGATACCTTTAGGAGTACGTAGTCACCAACGCCATACTCACGGTGCTTGCGCTTTTTATCGGCGAGAAGCTTCTGTCTATCTCGAGCCTTCGCTAGGTTGTCCCGAATTTGGAAGATTTTGTCTGTCGTTTCTTGTAGCAGCTCCGGACCGGTTAGTTGCGAGTGACCGATCTCGTGCCACACAATAGGCGATCGACATCTTCTTCCGTATAAGGCCTCGAAAGGTGCCATCTGGATGCTAGCCTGGTAGCTGTTGTTGTACGAGAATTCGACTAACGGAAGGTGTCTATCCCAATTACCACCGAAGTCTAGAACACATGAACGGAGCATGTCTTCAAGCGTACGAATCGTTCTTTCGCTCTGACCGTCAGTTTGTGGGTGGAACGCAGTACTTAGATTAAGCGTTGTACCGAGTGCCGTTTGAAACGTTCTCCACAATCGCGAAGTGAATCGAGCATCACGATCAGAGATGATGTCACGAGGCGTCCCATGTCGACAAATGATCTCGTCAGTGTAGATTCGGGCTAATCGTTCCACCTTGTAATCCTCTCGTATTGGCAGAAAGTGGGCTGATTTGGTCAAACGGTCAATAACAACCCAAATGCTGTCGTGACCTGATGACGTGGTTGGAAGCTTGGTTACGAAATCCATAGCTATGCTTTCCCACTTCCACATGGGGATTGGAGGTTGTTCGAGTAAGCCAGAGGGTCGTTGATGTTCAGCCTTGACTCTAGCACAGGTTAGGCATCTTCCGACGTAGAGAGCGATATCCCGTTTCATACCCGGCCACCAGTACCTATATCGAAGGTCATGGTACATTTTGTCAGCACCAGGATGGATAGAGTATCGGGATTTGTGGGCTTCGTCCATGATGATCTGTCGCAGGTTAGTTCTCTTGGGAATCCAGATTTTGTCTAAGAAGTGGAATATCCCATTTGATTTGTTCACAAGCTGGGCTCCGTCGTGGTAGATTCTTTCTTTCTTCAAGGTGCGTTCATTGAAACACGCATGCTGGGCGTCGCGAATAAGAGCTTCGAGGTTGTGCTGGGCTTGGACATTACGAGTGCTAAGCAGATAACTCCGTCTGCTAAGTGCGTCGGCAACAACATTTGCTTTGCCTGGGTGATAACGAATCTCGCAGTCGTAGTCGTTGAGAAGCTCTACCCATCGGCGTTGACGCATATTTAGTTCCCTCTGATTAAAGATGTGTTGTAGGCTCTTATGATCGGTGAAGATCGTACACTTGGTACCATACAGGTAGTGTCGCCAAATCTTTAATGCAAAAACAACTGCGCCTAGCTCGAGATCATGGGTTGTATAGTTCTTCTCGTGGATTTTGAGCTGACGGGATGCGTAAGCAATAACCTTGTCTTGTTGCATTAAGACACAACCGAGACCAAGGTTAGAAGCATCACAGTAGACAATGAAATTATCGTTTCCGTCGGGTAGCGTGAGAACAGGAGCATTGCAAAGCATGTATTTGAGGGTTCGAAAGGCAGACTCTTGTTTGGTTCCCCAAACAAAAGGCTGATCCTTATGAGTAAGAGAAGTAAGTGGTACAACAATCTTCGAGAATCCGTTGATAAATCGTCGATAATAGCCCGCCAGCCCGAGAAAGGAGCGGACTTCAGTCGGGTTCTTAGGCGTAACCCAGCTCTTAACAGCTTCAATCTTCGCAGGATCGACGTGAATACCCTGACTATTTACGATGTGACCCAGAAATTGAACCTCCCCTAACCAAAATTCGCACTTGGAGAATTTGGCGTAGAGTTGATTACCCTGGAGTAACTCGAGAACTAAACGTAGATGTTGCGCGTGTTCGGATCTCGTTTTGGAATAGATCAAGACATCGTCGATGAACACGATGACGAAGCGGTCAAGATACGGTTTACACACTCGATTCATCAGATCCATGAAAACTGCTGGTGCATTGGTTAGGCCAAAAGGCATGACAACGAATTCATAATGGCCGTAACGAGTGCGAAACGCTGTTTTGGGTATATCCTCCTCCTGTATACGCAGCTGATGATAACCTGAACGCAGATCGATCTTCGAGAAACACGTAGCGCCCTGTAGTTGATCAAACAAATCGTCGATTCGAGGCAGAGGATAGCGATTCTTGATAGTCAACTTATTCAATTCCCGGTAGTCGATGCACATCCGGAACGTCCCATCCTTCTTTTTGATGAAAAGGACTGGTGCGCCCCACGGAGAGATGCTCGGGCGAATAAAGCCTTTTTCAAGCAATTCCTGGAGTTGGGTTGAGAGTTCGCGCATTTCGGACGGCGCGAGTCGATAAGGAGCTCTGGCGATAGGGTTAGCTCCAGGAATAAGGTCAATGCGGAAATCAATATCACACTTTGGAGGTAGTCCGGGAAGATCCTCTGGAAAAACTCGAGGAAATTCTCGAACCACTGGAACGTCCTTCACTTTCTTCTTCTCTTTCTTTTCCTTCTCCGTTGTTACGACATGAGCCAAGAAAGCCCTGTATTCCTTGCGGAGATACTTGCTGGCTTGTAGGCATGATATAAGCTTGAGCCCCTTTGAAGTAGTATCACCATATACGCACAATGAATCTCCGTTGGCGAGCGAAAAACGAATCTTTTTATTGAAGCACACAACTTCGGCATGGTTTTCGCGAAGAAAGTCCATGCCTATTATGACGTCAAAACTTCCTAGTTGCATTGGAATAAGATCGACCGAGAAGACGTGATTGTTGAGTTCGAGCGTGCAATCACGAATAACAGAATTTACAGCGACGGTTCTTCCTGTAGCGACTTCGACCTCGAACGCAGAGGAGAGTCGAGAACGTTTACGACTAAGTAGTTTCTCAAATTCGAGTGACACAAAGCAATTATCGGCTCCAGTATCAAACAAACAGGAAGCATAAATACCATTCACAAGGAACGTACCATTGACCACGTTGTTGTCGGCCTGAGCTTGACGCACATTGAGATTGAAAGTTCTGGCACGTGCGGCCTGTTGCTGCTGCGGTTGTTGCTGCTGTGGTTGTTGTTGTGGCTGCTAGGGTTCTTGTTTTACCACCCTGTTTGGGCACATGTTGGCGAAATGGTTCGGGTCGCCACATGTGAAGCATGCTCTGGCTTTGACTGCTGGTGCCGGAGGAGCTTGTTGACCCTGTGGGGCAGCGAGTAGAGCTTGATTGGCAGGAGCTTGACGAATACGGCAGTTAGCAGTAAAGTGGTCGTAGACGTTGCAATGAGCACAGAAGCGGCATTGGATAGCAGTCGGGTGATGATAGGTGCAAGTAGGGCAGAGTGGGTGTGGTCCAGTATATGCACGCTTTGCAGGCGGTGCATTGGCCACAGGTGCCGCCACTTGACGTTGTTGGGCAGGTACGGTCTGAACTGGTGCAGCAGTGATCGCACAGTTCTTGTTGGTGGTGTTGCTTTTCCTCTTGTTCTTTCTCTTGTTGCTCGACGAGATAGGTTCAGCGGTTGGTGTGGCAGTAGTGGCTTGATGCAGATGCTTGGAGGTCTTATCCCACATCCCAGCTTTGACCCTTTTGTCATTGATCTCAGCGGCCAGCAGATAGGTTTCTTCGATCGTGGTAGTCTTAGCCGCTTGCACGAAATCAGCAACGCAGTCGGGCAAAGCTCGGATGTACTTCTTGATGGTGATCTCAGGAGTCTTGACTTGATCGGGACAGATAATGCTGAGCTGTTTGAAGCGAGCGGTAAGGCCAGCATTGTCTCCATCCTTCTGATGTATGTGCCAGAATTCATCTTCAAGCTTTTGTCGTTCGTGAGGAGGGCAGAATTCCTCCAGCATGACTTCCTTGAGTTCATCCCACGACAACCCGTAAGCTGCATCATTCCCTCTCTTGTTCCTCTCGGCCGTCCACCAGTCCAAAGCACGGGACTGAAAAACGCCGGTAGCGTTCAGAGTTCGAAGGTCGTCAGGGCAACCACTTTGTCGCAGGGTAACCTCGATAGAGTCAAACCAGTGGAATAGAGCAGTAGGACCTCCTTCGCCTGTGAATTCTTTCGGCCCACACGATTTGAACTGTTTGAAGCTGAAAGGTCTTGCGGCAGCTTTAGGACCCTCAGTCCTTGATTCCTCAGATGATTTGCTGGCATTCTCGTAGACATCACTTACAGCTTTGGCTACACTTTTCGCGATGATAGAGGCAAGACGTTTGTCTCTCTTTTCCTGGCGAGAGAGCGGATGACGAGATCCAGACGACATTGTCTGCAATAGACATCGCCATGGAACTCAACACATGTATTCGAATCTCACCTCACACGTCTACTACTACTAAAGCTCAGTAACACGTACCATGTAAACGCATATAGTCACAGAATCACAGAGTTGCACAAAATCACATAATCACATAGAGCACAATATTCCTAAACACGTAAGCATAATGGCAAGAACACATATAACTTAATCACTAAAAGTACCTACGAGCATACAAAGCATCTTGACTGCTTCTATTGTTGATTCGCTAGCGATGAGTTGCGTGGGTTTTGTGTTTTAGCAGGAGCAATAGTGTTGGGTCGAAATCAATAGTACCTCAAAACGTTAACAAATAACAGAAAATGCATAAAATTTTTCATAAAGATCGATAAATCGAAGGTAGATTGTCTATGGCTAATAGACTTCGACTAACCAAAGTGGCTCGATTATTCGCAAGGATCCTGCACAATTACCTCCAGGACTATGCCTTTGCCTCGATTCTTGGGCGTTGGCGCAATTCCTATTGGTTATGTTGTGCCTTTAGATCATTGGAGTCCATCGAACTTTGGTGAGAGTTTTTGTATAAAAGCGGGACGAGTCATCAAGGTTTGGGTTCCACCCCTATCTTGCAACTTTCGTCCTCGTTTTTGATAAAAATTGAGGAGATTATTCATCAAAATATGGATTTCACTCCTGATTCGGTATAATTCTCCTCGTTTGTAGCTAAAACACAAGCTGATTAGGCAGCTTTAGTCGAGAGTTTGCGGTTTTCACACCTATTCTCGGCCTTATTGCCCGCTCTCAACTTGAAAATTCGAGTGCAATGATAGAAAAGAGTGAGTGATAGTGGTGAGTTTACGCATACGCGTGAGTTGGTCTGTTGGTTCTTAACTATAGTCTAGGTCTCTAAAACTTCGACCCGGACTAGGTCGAGTCTTGCCTAATTCCCTACAGTTATGGCTCTGATACCAATCTGTCACACCCCAACCGATGGCGGAATCATCAGGGCGCGGCACTGAGCGAAACAGATTGTCCAGAAGTTTCCATAACAACTATCATTACCATTCAATTTAAGTTAACATGTCCCATACCATGCCTCAAATAGTAAAACAAGTTATTACAGACAAAACTAAACAAATATTCTGTTCCGACAACTCAGATTTAAACATAACGATTTATTGGTTGGTTTCTAGGACTCAGATTCCTAGCTTTGATTCCATCACAGCACAAAGAGCAAATATGCAACCTAGGCACCTGTCACATACGTTAAAAATAAAGTCAATACATAAAATGTAAAGGTGAGCATACAAGTTTGATAATAGCATATAGAGTTCGAATTCGTTACGCATAACCAGCACGTACACATAGTGAAATGAAGCACGCTAGTTATCGACATAGATCCATCGATACCAATGACTGCGGGTTGACTGCCTGAGGCAGTTCGCAATACACGATTACCACTGTAATCAATGCAAGTAAGAGATCCTTAACAACCCCCGTGTGAACGGGTGCTGAGTCCAAACTATAGTACTATCGTTGCTAAGGCAGGTAGACAGTATTCCATGTGTAAACATAACAGACAAGCGTTCATAATCCACGTATAACATGCATTAACGGTTAAGCGTTTAAAATAGCTTGAGTAGTGTGATAGTTGTAGTTTGATTAGTTGTAACGTATGTAACACCCAAAAGTGCTAAAGCAAAAAGGGTTCGAGTATACTCACAGTGATATGGATTGAAGGGAGCGCTTTACAGCGAGTACGATTAGCCTGAATAGATTCGATAACGTAACGATAAGTGACGCGTAAAAACAGTACAAGTGAGAGGGGGTAGGATAGCGGGTCGTGCGGATCAGTTATCCGTGAATAGAAGTCATCCGTGCGCATGACCTATCCGTACGGATGGTGATGCGTGCGGATGGTGATGCGTGCGGATGGTGTTCCATCCGGATAGGTCATCCGTGCGTGTGACTGTCCGTGCGGGTGGCAACCCGTGCGGACTAGTTATACGTGCGGGCGACTTATCCGTACGGTTAGATTGCTTGTGTGGATAAATGTTCAAGTGGATTGTTTCTTCCTAAGATGTGTTTGTGTATGATGGCTTGTGCTTTGAAGTTTTCGTTGTAGCATTTAGAAAACACCAAAGTGTTTCTACCTTTCAAGCCGGCCGCGCGGATGGCGGTCCGTGCGTATGGTAGTCCGTGCGGGCAGCCTGTGCGCGCGGGCAGAGACAATCCGTCCGGGTAGCCTGTCCGTGCGTACGGCTTGGCCGTGCGGATGAAGTTTGGTTGATTTTCATTTTAAGGCCTTAGTATCTCATGATCCGAAGAGTAATCCATTCAGAGGTCGTCCGTTCGGATTGCTCGTTCGTCGATACTCAAACCTTTGTTGGAAAGTGGGTCCCAAGGGTAGTCCGTGCGGATGACAACCCGTGCGTATGACCTGTACGTGCGTATGGGCTGTACGTGCGTATGGCTCGTCCGGGCGGACAGCTAGTCCGTGCGGGTAGCTTGTCCGTGCGGACAACTGGTCTGGTTGTCCCGTTCGTCTACACTTAGTTTCTGTTGTCGTTTATCGAGACGTTCTGATCACGTGGCAACCACTTGGAGTTGTGTTCCTACCCGCGTGACTAGGCTGGTCAGGAATCACCCTAACTCGGCCTGTCGGCGAACTTAGAACGGTCGTCCCGGTTAACCCCGAAATCAGTTGTCTATGGGTAGAATTCCAGATCTGGAACTAGAGCACCACTATTGACGAGTAGAACACTAGGACTGATCGGATTCGTACCAGTTTTAAGAGTAAAAGAAGAAGAGAACTTAGATTTATTTCTTTCAACTCTTTTATCCTTAGAAAAGTTTAGATCTAGGTGAAATTATTGTAAAAACTTGTAGAAATTGTTTAGATCTGGGATATTCTTGGTGGAATGAGGCCAAGCATGAAGTTCTTATGAACTTCATGATGACGTCACCCGTGAATACCCCAAATCCGGATGATTTCATGGTTAAAATTGAAGATTCGAAAGATAGAAGTGTGTAGAATCGTGTGGTGATTAAAGATGTACAAGGATTGGTGCGAGATCTTACCTGGATTGAGAGAAATCTGAGAAAAGGTGAAGAATGCGTGTGGTTCGGACGTCACTTGCCAAAAGTGGAAAAAGTGGAGAGTGACCCGTGTATTTATAGGATGCCAAAAAGGGAAAGGAGGTGAGCCGTGTGCATGGCACGCACCCGGGCAGGTTATCCGCGCGGACTGGTCATCCGTGCGGACTGGCAATCCGTGCGGGTTGGCCATCCGTGCGGATGGGCCATCCGTGCGGATGCCACCTCCTTTGGTGAGTTCGGTGCGATGTCGATTCGGCTCTGATTTGCGAGTGGTTCGATAGGGTTTCCTAATCAAATTACTTTCAGTCCCAACTACTTCTTACTGGGTTCGACTCGGAATTCGGGTTCGGGTTCGTTCACATTCGCGTTAGACTTCGAGTTCGATTGAGTTCGCTTGATTTATACAACATAAAATAACATAAAAATAACATGCACAGGTAACACGTAAGGCACACACACACGTATAACGGCAAGTAAAATACACAGCTCGAGTTACGATTTGATGTCGATTTGATTAGTATAGCGTGATTAACTTTATCGCATTGTTACTTCCTATCGTTCACAGTCGTAGGTCGATTGAAAATACGGTTAGCATGATTCGATTATTGCAATGTACGACATTTACTCCACATAATCTAAATGTTATACAAACAATTCTACTAGTCATGTCGCGCGAAATCGGTCGTTGACTTTGACCTTGACTTTGACTTTCACTTGTGAAAACACGGGGTGTTACAGGTTGGTCCCTATGGTTTGCAAAAATTGCACACTTGGTCCCAATGCTTTACTAATTACACTCGTGGTCCCGGAACTTGTCAAAAGTGCACTCGCTTGGTCCCTAGCCCTAACTGAAGTTAAATTTCTCTGTTAAAACCCCTCACGTGCTTATCACGTGAGGGTAATTTGGTCTTTTCACCTCGATTTGATGTCTACTTTTGCAATTGCACAGTATAGTCCCTAGATGTCAGTTGATATTTATGGTTTTCCCTCTCATTTCTTCTCATCTCTCTCACACTAACACCAAGAAACCCTCCCGTCTCTTCACTTTCTCTGCAAAATCCAGGCGATTGAAGAGATAATCAGCCGTATAGGATCGATCGAACAGAATGGGTTGGTACATTAGGGACGAGTATGATGATTTCACTCCAGATCGTGATTACAGTAAGTTTTTTTGTCTGATTGTGCTAAAGTTCAAACATTTAGCGATTTTGAAGTGTCTGATAGTGTTTTGCCTGTTTTTTTGTTATGATTTTTGAACAGACGGAAACCCTAGTTTGTTTTCTGCAAAAATCTTCTATGGTGGATTTTTTAGGAGGGTTCCAAGCAGAAGGTATCTACAAGGAAGGTCAGTGTATGTGGATTACATCGACATTGATGAGTTTTCTGTTCATGAAGTTGATTGGATGATGCGAGAACTAAAGTTGTTGAAAGAAAAGGTGCCACTTTATTATCATTTTCAAATACCAGGTAGAGATTTAGATACTGGTTTGGTAGCTTTAGGGTGTGATGCTGATGTTCGTAACTTGTCAAAATATGTGGGTGAAAATAAGTTAATCAACTTTTACATTGAACAGGGAAAATCTATGGTTAATACTTATTTAAAATCACCTGAGGGATCTAGGGTTGTTATTGAGGAATTAGCAGAGGAAAACCAGGAGATTGTTGGTGTTAGACAAAACAAAAAAAAGTTGGTACCTAGAAGGAGATTGATGCTTGAGTATGTTGAAGGGTCCTCTAGTGCTAATAAGAATACAAGTAATATAGAGATTGAGACTGATAATGCAGTAGGTAACAATGATAATGCAGTTGGTAAAAATGATAATCCAGTAGTTAACAATGATAATCCAGTAGGTAACAATGATAATATAGGGATTGAGACTGATAATGCAAAAGAGGGTACATGTGTAGATGGTTCTAACTTTGATGACATTGATTTTTCTGGAGAATTCCCAAACAACGAGGCTCATAAGGATAATGGTGATAGGGAGGCTGAGGATGAGGGTGATAGGGAGGCTGAGGATGAGCGTGGTAGTGAGGATGAGGGTGGTAGTGAGGATGATGGTGGTAGTGAGGCTGATTGTTCTCATCAAAGTGAGAATGATGGTGATGATTCAGAAGACAGTGACTACATAGTTGACAATGATTATGAGGTGGAAGAAATGGAAGTTGATATGAGGGACTTCAATGTTTTTGTAGATATACACAAACACTAGACAACATCTCAGATTAAGTACAAATTTATTTATCACTTTAAACATTGCTTTATTGGTTATCAATGTGTAGGTTGGGCACAATCTGATGTTATACTGAACAACATGTGCGAAGTTTTAAATGCCAAAACTGTTGAAGGGAGGGAAAAGCCAATCATTTCATGCTTGGACTATCTTAGGGAGTATTTGATGAAGAGAATAGTCAATGTGATGAAGGTGAAACATCAGTGTAAGGGCCCCCTCACACCAAGATAACAGAGATTTTAGATGGGATCAAGAAGGCTGCAGCCCAATGCACTGTGAAATGGTGTGGTGTTAGTAGGTGGCAGGTACAAGGGACTCTTGGGCAGTATGTTGTGAATGTCGAACAAAAGGTTTGCACATGTAGGAGGTGGGAAATTTCTGGAATACCATGTAAGCATGCTGTAGCTGTTAACTGGGATATGGCTGCACACAGACAAGAGGTTGGGCCACCTGAGGATTGGGTCCATCCATGCTACTATCTGGACACTTGGAAAAAGGCTTATGCCTACAAGGTTGGTCCCATCAATGGTCCCAAACTCTGGCCAATATCACCAGTTCCAACAACATTGACCCCTCCACTTCACCACAAACAAGCTGGCAGGCCAAAGAAAAAGAGGAGAAGAGACCAAGTGGAGGTTGAAGATGCCATGGAGAAGAAAGGTAAGCTGACAAGAAAGGGTGGGACTGTAACCTGTAAGAAATGCAATGTGAAAGGGGCATAATTCAAGAAGCTGTAAGGAGCCAAACAATGGAAAGGCAACTGAAGGTGGTTCTGCAAATGATGAGGTAGCTGCTGGTGGATCTGCAGCTGAAGAATAGGTTGGATGCTTTTGAAGGGTTGCATTTATATTATCTTTTGGTTATCTTAATCAGCGGTATGCTATAAACAATACATTGGTCAATTATGTTTGACATGTTTAACTATTGTGGCTTATGTTTATGCCACCATTTTGGTTGTCTATTATGTTTGACATGTTATTCAGCCGTATTATGTCCATTTTGGTTGTCTTTATTATGGTTGTCTTTATTATGGTTGTTGAGTGTTTTATTATGGTTGCTTGGAAAATCAGCTATGGCAGGGTAGTAAATAGCTTTGGCAGTTGAGTGTGTTTATTATGGTTGTTGTGTCTTTATTAATTAGGTTAGTTGTGTCTTTATTAGGTTTCTTGGGTATTAAATCGTCATCCGTATAGCTTTTGCACTTTATTAACAATGGTCATCCGTATCGCTTTTGCGCTTTATTAACAATGGTCATCCGTATCGCTTTTGCACTTTATTAACAATGGGCACACACACAATACCTTTGAACACCCAAAATCGACCAATTTCATTCAAGTAGTATTTGGTCAAATTACATAATTCACAATAACATTACACTCAAGCTAACAACATTGCAAACTGTAACCCTAACAGAAACAACAGTACTAAAATCAGCTTGTTCTTCCATCTTAGTTCAGTCCGAAGTTCATCCCTTTCTTGATCTGCCCTGTTTCTTGCTCGAAGTAGCCCTAGAATGATGCGAACAGCTCGTGGGCACATTGGCGGGTCAACCCAACCAACAAATCCAGGACACGTGACATCCTATCACATCAAACAATTCAAAAATTAGAACCAAATACAACATCGATTAATGAAAGCTATTGCTTACCGGTGATGGACATGAATAGAATCGACGTCCTGGGTTGTTGTCGGTACATGATGTTCGAACAATGGCTAACTTTCCACATCGACAGGTTGCCATCTTCTATGGTTCCTGGAGAAACATGGGAGACAGGAGGAAAGATCTAGGGTTCCATATGAAGAAGACGGTCGTTATTATTGAGGGAAAAGAGGAAGATAAGGTGGTTTTTATAAGGAAATCGAGGTGAAAAGACCAAATTACCCTCACGTGATAAGCACGTGAGGGGTTTTAACAGAGAAATTTAACTTCAGTTAGGGCTAGGGACCAAGCGAGTGCACTTTTGACAAGTTCCGGGACCACGAGTGTAATTAGTAAAGCATTGGGACCAAGTTTGCAATTTTTGCAAACCACAGGGACCAACCAAGCATTTAACTCACATTTTAAGTTTAATATTTATCTTTTACATTAAATAAATTTATTATATGATTGTTATTTCATTCTCATTATGTTTACACTTTACCTTCTTTTAATCTTTATGCATGTTTAAAGGAAAAGGCATAATATGAGTAATCTTTGTGCATGTTTAAAGGAAGAGGCATAAAAATGAGCATACTTGGTATTAACTTTTGTAGATAAATATGATATTTTACAAGTTTTAAACACATGTTACAGATCGCCTTTAGAAAACTTTTAATCATCAAATGAACAAACTTGGTGTTAGCATATCTCGTATGCCAAGCAACGTACCAAACTAACTCACTAACAATTTATAAACTTTTTGAGTATATATCTTTTGTCCGTTTTTTATTAAGTTATTACGGTTGTCCGTTTTAATTAAGTTATTGCGGCAAATATGTGAATTTTTATCGATTTTTGGTTTTTATTCACGTCATTATTCAACATAAGCATATAAGGTATGAGAGCATACACTATAACGTATCCATTACAACAATTACTAGGGTATAAAACACGTATTTAATATTATACATCAAAATACATTATCATAATAACATTTACTAGTTCGGTTAAATACTTAAAACATGTATTAATTAAATATTGTATTGTAACATGTTCTTATAAACGTTTTTAAGATGATTATGGTAAAGTATACTTATGAGTACTAGAACTCGAGTCCGGTAAGGTTGTGGGCAGAAACAAACAACTTTAGAAAACAAATAAAATGTGTTGGGCAAATAGGTCGGATCAGGTTTACTTTTCCATCATGATATTATGTAAAAATTTCGGCATAATTCTTTATTTATTTTTTACTAAGAAAAGAAATCATATTTTTTGGTTTATTAAGCATTTTCTACTAAGCATTTACTCAATTATAAATTGAGTCCATTCTGAATCTATACCTATATACTTATACTTACTATATAATAAAGTAAATCAATGATACACGTAGCTATCTATTTTCTGATTTACCCGCCTTTATTTTCTACTTAATTATAAATAATTATTTTTAATTAAAATTAATTATTATATCGTTGGCTAAATAAAGCATAATATTATGGATTCTTTTTTTAATACATAATCATCAATATCACGGATTCTTTTTTTAATACATGTTCATCAATGAATTTATTTTCATAATATAAATTAGCAACACATTGTTGCATTGTGTTGTTGTACCCAAGCATGGGGTGTTTTTAAAAAAAATGTGATTTTTCACTTTTAACCCAAAGGTTTTCATCTTTTGTATTTTAACCCTCTTAATTTGTTTACTTTTAACTCAAAACTTTTCATCTTTTGTAATTTCACCCATGATCGTATTGTATATCATGATCGTAGAGATATAACAAAATAGTACTAAGTCCTTTGCGCGCGCGCGTGTGTAGGGGACACATGCATTGCGACGTACCTGTCAAACGAAAAGAATAGATGAAAAAAGTTGAGTTTCATACAAAAGTTGTGGCGTGTTAGGTCACAAAATATAAAACAAAAACACAAAATGAAAAACTTGCGAAAGATGAAAAGTATGAGGGACGAAAGTTGAAAATAAAAAAGTGTTGAGATTAAGTTGCAAAAGCTAAACAACTTTAGATTAACAAAGTAAAAAAATTGAAAGGGGTTACAAATAATAAGGATGAAAACTTTTAAGTTAGAAGTGAAAAATCATTTTTTTTAAACTTTATGTATCAAACACCAAAAAATTGATAATTAATAGTATGGAAATTATTGGTTAGCGAAGATGTTGAAATAGACTCTCAAACAAATTATTCGCAAGGTTTTACTAACAAACCTAAAATAATACCTGAAATGATTTGATGATCTACGTGACATTTAGTTCATTACTCTTGCTACAACAAATATGAGACCAAGAATAGTGGAGAGACTGGTTAGGCAAAAGGTTTCACGAGTCTCGTTTTGTCTAACGCAGGTTACGAGTCCCCCTACGTATGCAATACGTAGGGTTGGATCACTTCTTTATCAATTGCTTGGAATTCAAGGTTGAGAGAGACTCAACCCAGATTCTATGCATGCAACGTGATAGTTGTAGTGAGTGTGAAGAATAGAATATGCAATGTGCAGATTCTAGAGAAAGAGAGAGAGTCAGATTTTCGGGAATGTGTTGTTGAATGACCAGGTGTGGTCATTTATAGAGAATGACTGTTCCCAGATAGGAAACCTTTGACTAAGTGATCCAAGTATGCAGTGAGGGGGTTACCCGTTTTGGAGGGTTGGAGCTTTTAACCTGCTGATAAAAGACTGTTTGTCCTCACGTGCCTCTTTTGCGGCTGAGTGAGGGAGTCACACGTAAAGTATGATGGGACGTGTCACTGTCCCATGCTTTTTGCTGTTCACCACAACTGGCCGTCTATTTAAACTCTTTAACCCTTTAACCCTTTAAGCTATTATTACTCTAATAGTTAATTTATTAAGCTTTAAGCTATCCATGTAATCAATTACCAATTTCAACATGACTTGGTGGAAAATATTTGAAATTTTGAAGAATAGTCTTTTTTAATTGTGTGATGTTTAATTATGTGATATTTTTATTTGTTTTTCTTTACTTATCGAATTTCAGTTCTTTTTATAGTTTATGTTTCTAACTTTCTATTTGCGTACACACATATAATCAATTTAAACCCGTTGAAATATTAATCAATATCAACATAATGCGTTAGCTAATTTGACCCGATTAATAAATAAAACCCTAAGTCAATTTAATATTTTTTTGAACGGCAAATAATCTTACATGTAAGATCATCCTGTTTAGGGCTATAACCAAGGTCGACTCCTCGAGCGCCATGAGACCGTGTCCCTCTGATATGCGGGAAGCGGATGATCTCCGTAAACCCTCGCCTCCGTCAGGTTCGAACCCGAGATTAAAGCCCCGATTCGTCCCTTCAATCAGATGTCCCTCGAAAATGGCCGAAGCAGAAATCGAACATTCGTCTCCACTAGGAAGGGCCATGAACCAACCCAATATTTCCTACGACAAATTACCGCAGACAATTTTATCATCAACATTATTAATAAATAAAAAATAGAAAGAGTGTATAAAAAACCAAAATAGATATAAAAAATAAAAGTGAGATATAAAAAGATAAAAATAGATATATAGACGTTGATATCTTGATATAGAAAACCAAAAATAGAATGTAAAGAGGTGGGGCCCGGTTGTTGTTGGTACGTAGGAGACAGGTGACGTATGTTCCCACTTAAAGGCACACGGCATGTTTGATGTGGTGACACGTGGAGGGTCTATGGTTATTAGTCAGCATGTAGGTGAAGAGTTTAGATCATGTGGATGTCACGTGAGCAGTGTAGTAGAGGGAAAGCATGGCACAAGTCAACAAGCGTGACGGAACGTTTGTAAGTTAGTTACGTCGTCACTGGCGGTGGACGGTGGTGATCTCATCTGCGTGCTCATCATGGTTTTTTTTTCTTCGCTATTGTTCAACGTTACTCGCTACAAATTTTCAAGGCGTATTTTTATATAAGAGTAAACTAACCCGCTTAAGGCCGATCATTGTGGACGGTGGTGGTAGACGGTGGACGGTGGTGGACAGTGGTGGGTGGTGGTATTTAACTCTCTGTAGACCTTAGAATATCTTAAAAATGGCAGGGCTAAGTCTCCACCAAGAAGAACTCGCGTAAACGTTTTTTAATGAAACGTCTTTGAAAAACAAACAGTCTGCAGATGATAATGTCTGTACGTGGTCTGCGTGGCACAGATAGAAAAGCCTGCACTGATTTTGTTTAGAAAAACAAACACCACCTATGTGTTGTTGGTTAACTAAACCTAATTCTACGTCATTGCAACATAAGAACTTAACCATTATCTAAATACGTTAACAATGTGTTGTGCTTAACTAAACACCCAATACAAATAACTAACATTTAAAAAGATGACATGTGATTAGTTGGAACATCCATGGGCCCCACCACCAATGTTCATTCATCCGTTAATCCATTAACTATCCCTATTAACAGACCAACACCTGACGTGGCACATTAACGGCCATGTTAATTAACCAATAACACATAGTCTTAGGTTGAACTTGATAACTATTTGTTCTCACTTTCTATTAACTAAATAAATTCACCGGTAAAAGCTGACGTATATATTTTTAAGCATCTACTCAGGTAAGCGTAAGTAGTAACGCGAGGTTGATAACAGTTTTGATGGTTGTTTGAGGGTTTGCATAAAGATGATGTAGCGCGTGAAACGGAAAAATGAAGATTACACGTTGATTCTACGAATACCCGTGCAGTTCTTCCCCAACCCCCAAATTGTAACCCCAAAGGCCACGGAATTTGAAGTGAAAAAACAGTTTTCTCAAAATTCAATTCTGAACTTCTCATTAGCTTTAGCAACATATAAATAGAGACTGAAATTCGAAACGGGCCTAAAAAAAGATAACGGGCCAAACACACGGCCTAAAACAAAAAGCCCAAAATAGTTCAAAAAACATAAAAATGCCAATAAGTTTAACACACGGCCTAAAACAAAAAGCCCAAAATAGTTCAAAAAACATAAAAATGCCAATAAGTTTCGCCTGGTCGCACGCCCAAAACGGACCCCCGTAGCCCAAGTTAGAGCCATTTTAGTGAAACCCCTTTTGTTACGCAGTCTTGGGCCTCCAAATACAAAATAGCTTGTTCCTCCACACTTGGGCCCGCATCAAAAGATCTCGTACATATGTATTTAGCCCTGGATTGTGTTAATAATGTTTTATTACAAACAATTTGACAATTTAGATAATGTTTAAGTAAATAATTGATATGGAAATATTTCAAGTCTTACATTTTCCGTTGCGTATTTTTTGGTGAATTGATACTCGATCGGTCATGCCCAGCTCGACTATGGGGCGGGCTTTGACATAACCGAACCAAAAACAACATTTCCTACCCGTACTGGATCGAAAGCGTATCTAAGAACCATATACGGTTCTCGGAACCATGAATCTGAAAAAAGACTTGTAACGTGTCATAATGATCATCTAAGTTATGGAAATGCGGTCAGGTCAGTCGCTAACGACATGATGCGACAATTGTGTGGTGTGGCTCAAAGGTTCCACCATGAATACCAAATAGCTCATGTCGAAAGCAAGAAATAGGTATAAACTATAAATATTCACCTTCAACCAAGAAAAATAGTTAGATATATTGACTCACCCTACTTTCACCTTCTCAAACAACAAATACTTTATCAGAAAGAAGGAAACAAATAGTATAGGGGCTAGTGTGTAATATGGTGGTCTATATAAACACCATCTTTGTGTAACCCTAATCTCGTACACTACAATTTCTCAATACAATTCAAACCAAATCTGAGATTATTCTCTATACCAGACAACATGGTATCAGAGCAGGTCTCTGATTCTTAAAATCGCTTTGCTCATCATCTACAATATACCAGCCGAATCAATCTCCAGAAATCAAATCATTCGAAACTATCCAGTCTCTAATAACCTTCTTCTCCATTTTTTGTTTTATATAAAAAACTCCAACAGCCAATAGAACCATTGCAAAACTCAACCCTAGAAACACTTTTTCAACTGCCGCCGCCGTTGCCGAATTAGTTCGTGTGGTTTGTTTTTTATTTGTTAGATCCTTTGAATTAATCCTTGTTTCCACCGACTCAAAAGTCCACATCCACATCCACATCCACATCCACATCCACATCCACTGCCATTATTAATTTATTTTATGTTGGAGTTATTATTTAATCCATCATATAGCTACTCATAAATCCGTTGCACCAATAATTTGTTTCGCATTGTCTGAGCAATTAATTCCGCCGGTCAACAACACAGCAACATATTTATTATTTTCGGGTGTTTTTTATAAATCTTGAACGCGAGTTCAAGTTTCCCGGCGTATTTGATAAATACGCCGGTAAGATAACGTCTGTCTCGGGCGTCGTTATTCTGGCAGATATAAGTGGTCCAGCATATTTGTTCCCGGCGTAATTGATAAATCTTGAACGCGAGTTCAAGTGTCCAGCATATTTATTAAATACGCTGTTCTGCTGTCTTTTCCGTACCGACAGCTTATTTACAAAAAAAAAAAAAAATGAAAATCAATCATGGAAAAAACAGTTCTTGGATATTTGATTCTGGTGCCACCGACACCATGACGTTTGAACCTTTAGACATATGTTCAATGTCCCAACCTCAAAAAACTCAGATTCATACAGCAAACAACGGAACGATGCGAGTGAAAGGAGGAGGAGTAATTGAAATTTCACCAACTATGAAATTATCAAATTGCCTCTATGTTCCGTCACTATCACACAAATTGCTCTCAATTAGTCATATTACCAAAGAATTGAATTGCACGGTACTAATGCACCCTACTTTCTGCATCCTACAGGATATCAGGACGGGTGTGATTATTGGACGTGGTACTGAGCGCCACGGATTGTACTACGTGGATGAAGTGGCTCAACAGGGTAATGTGATGTTGGCTCATGGAACTGAAAACCGGGAAGCCTGGCTATGGCATAGACGTTTGGGACACCCATCCCATGGTTATTCGCACCTTTTGTTTCCAAAACTCTTCCCTTCAAATGGAAAAATAGATTGTGAAACTTGTCTTCGTGCTAAAAGCCATCGACAACCATTTAAACCTAGCAATACGAAAGTTGCTTCACCTTTTTCACTAATCCATTCTGATGTGTGGGGTCCTGCTCCTGTGATGGGGGGGGGGGGCAGGGTCTTCGGTACTTTATACTATTCGTGGATGATTGCACTCGCATGACATGTGTATATTTTTTAAAAAACAAAGCCGAAGTTTACGAAAAATTTATCATGTTTTATGCTATGATTCAAACTCAATTCCGAACTCAAATCCAAATCCTTCAATCCGACAATGGGGGGAATTTGTCAATACATCCATGAAACAATTCTTTAAAACCAAAGGATTAATTCATCAAACCTCTTGTTCTCATACCCCCGAACAAAACGGTGTTTCCGAACGGAAAAACCGTATTATTCTTGAAATGACTCGAGCCCTTTTAATCGAATCTCAGGTTCCTAAATCTTTCTGGCCGGAGGCAGTTGCAACCTCCGTATATCTCCTGAATCGGCTTCCCACAAAAGCTCTTAAATTTAAAACTCCCTTAGATTGTCTGTCTAAGTCTGCCAGTATTCCCCACCCTCTTAAACTTGAACCTCGAATCTTCGGGTGTACTGCATTTGTCCACATACCCAAAATCAACCGAAACAAGCTAGGCCCATGTGCTGAGAAATGTGTATTTGTCGGCTATGGGATCGACCAAATAGGTTACCGGTGTTATAATCCAAAAACTCATCAAATGTTCACCACAATGAACGTTGACTTTCTTGAAACAAAATACTTTTATGACACCCAACTCAGTGGTCAGGGGGAGAATGAATGTATAGACACACTGAGTTGGCTAAACCAACTTCCCTCATCTGAAGAAGTAACAACAGAAAATCATCACAGTACTGCGAGTCCTTCAAACACAGCCACACAATCTGCGGAGCACAGTACCACTGAAGAAAGTCCATCCAACGTGATACCTGAGGTAAGAATTACTAAGGACCCTGGATGTTCTACGTTTTATAACCATGAGACAACAGGGGAACACATAGAACCGACAACAATGGAACCTACTCCACAGGTTGAACCGGATGTGGAACAGGGTGAACCAGACTTGGAAGAGGTTGAACAAGTCGTTGAACATGTGGAACCAGTTGCAACAGAGACAACCGGAATATACCCTCTCCCTCCTAGAGCCAATAGAGGGGTCCCTCCAAAACGGTACTCGCCAGAGAGGGAAACCAGAACTTCAAGGTACCCTGTAGCTAATATAGTTAATGGGAACTTATCTAACAGTGCGAAAGCATTTGTCACCTCTCTATACTCCGAACAAATACCTGGCTCTCTAAAGGAAGCGCAAGGTAAGAAGAACTGGAAAGAAGCAATGGAAATAGAGATGCAAGCTCTTATGAAAAACAATACGTGGGAAAAGTGCATTCTCCCAAAAGGAAAGAAAACAGTTGGCTGCCGTTGGGTATATTCAATTAAGTATAAACCATATGGTTCTATTGGAAGATACAAAGCTCGACTTGTAGCCAAAGGGTACACTCAGACGTATGGGATCGATTACTCTGAGACGTTTTCTCTGGTTACAAAAATGGACACCATCAGAGTACTCTTCTCTGTGGCAGCCAATAAGAATTGGCCTCTCCATCAGTTTGATGTTACAAATGCATTTCTCCATGGAGACCTATCGGAAGAAGTTTACATGGAAGCACCTCCAGGTTTTTCAGGGGGTTTTAAAGATAGGGAAGTTTGTCGGTTGAAAAAATCTCTGTACGGGCTAAAACAGTCTCCTCGGGCCTGGTTTGGAAAGTTCACCTTGGCCATGAAAGAATACGGGTATTACCAAAGTAACGCTGATCATACCCTGTTCCTCAAAAGAAGAAATGGCCTCGTAACTTGCCTGATCATATATGTAGACGACATGATTATCACCGGAAATGATGTAGAAGAGATAGCACGGCTGGAAAAGAATCTGTTTTCAAAGTTTGAAATGAAAGACCTTGGGAATCTCAAGTATTTCCTCGGAATAGAAGTTCTCAGGTCTAAACAGGGGATTTTCATCTGCCAAAAGAAGTATGTCCTTGATCTCCTGGCGGAAACTGGTTTGATTGATTGTAAACCAGCAGATACGCCAATGGTGGTGAACCACAATCTTCACATGGAGCTTAATGGCGAGCTTGCAGACAAAGAAAGGTATCAACGGCTCGTGGGCAAGTTAATTTATCTCTATCACACTCGCCCTGATATAGCTTATGCTGTTGGAGTGGTAAGTCAGTTTATGCACCAACCGCAAGTTGCCCACATGGAAGCTGCTCAGAGAATTCTAAGGTATCTAAAGGGAACCGCAGGCCATGGAGTGTTGTTCAAAGCAAATGGACATTTAAATGTTGAGCTCTACACTGACGCCGACTGGGCAGGAGATAAGGGAAATCGAAGGTCAACATCAGGGTACTTCTCCTTGGTTGGCGGAAACCTTGTTACCTGGAGGAGTAAGAAACAGAAGGTGGTCGCTCTGTCGAGTGCAGAAGCAGAGTTCAGAGGCATAGCTCGAGGGTTAAGCGAAGTTCTTTGGATCAGGAAACTTCTAGAAGACAATGGTTTCTCCCAAAGGGCAGCACCCAGTAAAATTATGTGCGACAATACAGCTGCAATACAAATCTCAGAAAATCCAGTTCAGCATGATCGAACAAAACACGTGGAGGTAGATCGACATTTCATCAAGGAAAAACTGGAGGAAAGGATCATTGAGCTCCCGTATATATCATCAAAGGATCAACTTGCAGATATTCTCACAAAAGCAGTCAACGGAAACGCTTTTAGTAGCTGTTTGAGCAAGTTAAGTATTGGAGATCCCACTACTCAACTTGAGGGGGAGTGTCAGAAAGAAGGAAACAAATAGTATAGGGGCTAGTGTGTAATATGGTGGTCTATATAAACACCATCTTTGTGTAACCCTAATCTCGTACACTACAATTTCTCAATACAATTCAAACCAAATCTGAGATTATTCTCTATACCAGACAACATACTTATTCTCACAGTAGAGCTTGATCACAGAGAGAAATCCCCTCTTGCTATGTCGAGACTAATGGTATTCTGTATTGTAGGAGCATACAATGTTGACCTGAAGTGTTCAACGTGACACCTACATCATCGTTTGGGACCCTTTGCATAGCGGATTCTTGTTACAATAACAAGATATTTGGATGATTATTAATTATATACTTTTGAATTTATGTACTTAACCTTTGTTTCTATGTTGGTCCTCTACATCCCTCTTAATTATCATTCTAAAACAACATTATAATTATTGTTAGTTTAAGACTTACTATAAAATATCCTATGAAAATTTAGATGTTACGTGGTTGCATAATTTATATATTGGCTAGCTCAGTTAATGTAAGTTCCTTTTCTCAACTTAGTTCAGTAAACGCGGTTGTCATTCTCACGAGATAACATTATATAGGAGAAGTTATTATTTATATAAATTTAATAGCTCTCTTAATTATGGGTGGAGATACAATAGGAAGTTTATTTGGCTAGGAAGTGATCTTCACAATCCATTTAGTTAATCAAGGGCTAAGATTAAATCAGGGAAATTGAAGGAAAGAAAAGAGGCGTGTGAGTTTATTTAGGGGCATTCTAGTCAATCCAAGCCAATAGTTTCTCTCTCCTCCAATTCCCCCTCATTTTTTAAACGATAATAACTCTTTCATACGACATTATTTTTTTATAAAAATTGCACAAAAAAAAACGAGCGTTTTTTTATCTTTAAAATGAGTATACTATTGCTATATTTTCGATTTTTAAAAAAAAAACTCAGTTGCGTAAAACGCAATAGAAAAAATCCCAGTACGTAAAACGCAATGAAAAAAAAACCTAAAAAATGACATTTTTCTAAAACGCAATGCACCAAAAATCACAAAGAAATGACTTATTTGTAAAACGCAATGGCCAGAAAACACAAGGAAATGTCTTATTTCTAAAACGCAATAGCCTAAAAACTCAAAAGAAAATTTACTTTCTAAAACGCAATGGACCAAAAACACATAAAAATGTGTTTTACCTAAAACGCAATGCACAAAATGTGTTTTACCTAAAACACAATGCACAAAAAATACAAAGAAAAGTCTTATTTGTAAAACGCAATGGCCAGAAAACACTTAAAAATGACTCATTCTAAAACGCAATGGACTGAAAACACCTAAAAATGTGTTTTACCTAAAACGCAATGACTAAAAACACTTAAAATGTGTTTTTTTTTTCTAAAACGCAATAGCAGAAAACACATAAAACTCTCTTATTTTTAAAACGAATGGACATATAAAACTGTCTGGGAACTGTCTGTGACTGTGAACTGTCTGAATTGTCTACGAATTACTGTCTTCGAAATGAGCCAATTTCTGAAAAATTAATTTTTCTAATGATTCAGCTCAACCCCAGCCAGGGGCTCTGCCCCTTGGACCCCGCCAGGGGCTGCCGCCCCTGGGACCCCGCTACCAAGGGCGCCCCCGGACCCCGCCATGATCGTAAAACGCAATGAGTAAATCAAAAACCCAAAATCGTAAAAATAAAATTAAAGAATTTATTACATGGATCGAAGTGATTTCTTCAACAATTGACGAATTTTGAATGATTGAAACACTTATCAGCGCTCGAATCGAACGAATCGAGTGATTATCTCCAAAATCACCGGAAAAAACGAGATTTTTTATGAAATTAAACTGGGTTTTCTTCAAAAAAGCTGAAGAACACGTTGATCGGGTGTTTGAATCATTGATTGGTGATGAAAATCGCACTATAATGTAGTGATTATTGAGAGAGAAAGTGAAGAAATGGTTGAAGATGGTGGGTTTTGCGAAATGGTGGGTTTTGAAGTTACTGGGTTTTGAAAAGGAAGAAGAAAGGGTTGGATTGACTAAAGTACCATTTTTCTTTATTTTAAATGTTGCCATATGTCCTAATCCTATTGCTTCCTACACTCCCTAGCCAAAATAAACTTCCTATTTGATCTTTTCTCTATTAATTATTCGATATATGAAGGGAGGAGTTTTTTTTTAACGACTAATTTATTGTATATGAGACTTGAACTCAAAACCTCATCTCGTAAATCTAGATGTTTAAATGATTTTTTTTTTTTGCCAATATACAACCAAGAAGGGAGGAATATAATACTACTAAGCTTATTTAAGAAGTGATAGTACAGGTATTTTAATATTAATAATAGAAATTAAAAGCAGAAGATGTTGCTTAACGCAAATTAAAATGAATTAGGAACCTCGTAATTTGAGTACGATACGAATCACATGCTTTCGCACGTGTTAGGTTTCATGTGAATGATCTTCCTTTCACTTGAGCGCCCAACCATGGAGTACACTCCAAGGATCCAAGCCACAATATCTCACATTAGGTTAGACCCTTTCATAGTTGTTTATAATTTTAAATAAAGTTAAACTAATCAATTCTATAGAATTTAATAAATAGAAGTTTGGTTATGGTTTCTAAAATATATATTGCACCTATATTGATTTATTTAGTGTGTATGTGTAATAACATAACCAACAAGTTGTGTAAGTGATATTCACTATTCTT
Source organism: Helianthus tuberosus (assembly GCA_030545235.1). Lineage (NCBI taxonomy): Eukaryota > Viridiplantae > Streptophyta > Magnoliopsida > Asterales > Asteraceae > Helianthus > Helianthus tuberosus. The sequence goes on along the minus strand of CM060422.1, from coordinate 6,223,514 downwards.
GATGTAAAAAAAAAAAAAAAACTAATTTCACTTTTCAGTATCAGCATTAGATGAATTACCATGTTATTGTGCTAAATCATTGATATCCTAGCTTTTAAACTCGTATGCGGCCCAACATTGATAGCCAAGAGCCAATAATTTTATTTACAATCTTCATATTAACGTGTTTCTGTTTAGATATAAGGAATGATAGGGTTGACTAATTGACGAATAAAAAGGTGGTTAACCTGCATTTGCTTACTTTGCATGACTCCTTTTAGTTTTTAACTTATTTCTTCCTTATCACTATGACGCTCTCTCTTTTAGACTGCGGGGTATGGGGCGGGAGTTTGGGCGTGGGTAGGGGGAAAACGGCAAAGCCACCACCCCGGGTGGGCATGGGTTTCGGCGTGGCCCTTGGGGCATGGGTTTCAAGCCGGGCGTGGGGTGGTTTGGCCATCCTAGTTGGCTGAATATCATTGGCTCACCCGCCACGTCATAGCGGGCCATCCCAAGCGGTCACCCAAACCCCAACATCCCTTATAAATACCCCCAAACCCCAACCGGGTGGTCCATCCCAACCCCACCGTGGTCCCAAACATTCGATATCCCCACCCGATGCCCCAGCCGGTCACCACAAACCCAACATCCCACGAACCCGCTATGGCATCCTGGACCCACGACGAAGAACTTGCTCCTAGTCACAAGCGTCGTTGACGCTATGAAGGGGCGGCCACCGGGCCAAACCAAATATTGGACGGAAGCTTTCGCGGCCTACCGACTAAACGTCGGTAACGACCGCCACAACATGAACGCGTGCCAACATAAATGGCGCGAGCTACGTCCCAAGCTCGAGCGTTTCAAGGCTTACTACGAAGCCGTTCCCGGGGACGAGTTAAGCCACGAGGACCGGGTGGCGGTGGCGAACATAGAGTTTCGCGGCAACGAAAAAAAGGCGTTCGACAAGATCGACCTTTTTGAAATTTATTTAACGCTTTAGGTTTCTTATTTTGTAATTTTTAGGTTTATGTAATTTTATAAATATTAATGAAGTTGTATGTTTTTTTTTATAAATGTTTGTGATTTTTTTAAATTTTGTATATATATTTTTTTTAAACTACCCTGCCACGCGGTGCACCCAACCCACGCCCAACCATACCCCGCGGACACGTACCAGGCAGTGGGGGGGGGGGGGGGGCTCCCATTCCACGTGTCAGCACCCGCCTCAACCCACGCCCAACCCAAGCCCCACCATACCCCGCAGTCTTATATATCATTTCAAAACAATATTTTTTTTACTAAAACGTAGAAAAAGATATAAGTTATCTAATTTTATTTTAATCAATCATTCATGTTTATAAATTTTATATTGCTTACGTACATGTGTGCATGTTATCTATATAAACAAGGGAAATTGGTTTTTAATAAACCAACCTTTGCCAAATTGGTAATTAATAATCCCACCTACAGACTTGGTGTCTAATAATCCTACGTTTCATTATGTTGGTACTCAATAGACCTCCGTTAGTTTTTTTTAACTCAAGTTAGTTTTTAAGTTTTATTTATTACACAAACAGTCCCTGTAGTTATAATTTACTAGTTTTAAGTTTTATTTATTACACAAACAGTCCCTATAGTTATAAAAAAATTCATAAAAATAAAAAAAAATCAAAAAAATTCAAAAAAATCCTAAAAAATTCAAAAAAATTCTAAAAAAATCAAACAAATTCTAAAAAAATCAAAAAAATCATAAAAATTCAAAAAAATCAAAAAAACTCTAAAAATCATACCGTTTCGACGCGGACCGTTTCGACCCGGACCGTTTCGACCCGGACCGTTTCGACCCGGACCGTTTCGACCCGGACCGTTTTCGACCCGGACCGTTTTCGACCCGTACCGTTTAGACCCGGACCGTTTCGACCCGGACCGTTTAGAACGCGTACCGTTTAGACCCGGACCGTTTTCGACGCGTACCGTTTAGACCCGGACCGTTTCGACGCGTACCGTTTAGACGCGGACCGTTTAGACCCGGACCGTTTCGACGCGTACCGTTTCGACGCGTACCACCACCACCACCGCACCGCCACCACCACCACCACCACCGCACCGCCGCCACCACCACCACCACCACAGCACCGCCACCACCACCACCGGACCGTTTCGAAAACGGTGGTGGTGGTGGTGGCGGTGCTGTGGTGGTGGTGGTGGTGGCGGTGGTGGTGGTGGTGTTGGCGGTGGTGGTGGTGGTGGTGGCGGTGCGGTGGTGGTGGTGGTGGTGGTGGTGGCGGTGCGGTGGTGGTGGTGGTGGTGGTGGTGGTGGTGGTGGTGCGGTGGTGGTGGTGGTGGTGGTGGTGGTGGTGGTGGTGGTGCGGTGGTGGTGGTGGTGGTGGTGGTGGTGGCGGTGGTGGTGGTGGTGCGGTGGTGGTGGTGATGGTGGTGGTGGTGGTGGTGGCGGTGCGGTGGTGGTGGTGGTGGTGGTGTGGTGGTGGTGGTGGTGGTGCGGTGGTGGTGGTGGTGGTGGTGGCGGTGCGGTGGTGGTGGTGGTGGTGGTGGTATGATTTTTAGAGTTTTTTTGAATTTTTTTGATTTTTTTTAGAATCTTTTCGAATTATTTTGATTTTTTTAGAATTTTTTTGATTTTTTTAGAATTTTTTTGAATTTTTTTTATTTTTATGAATTTTTTTATAACTACAGGGACTGTTTGTGTAATAAATAAAACTTAAAACTAGTAAATTATAACTACAGGGACTGTTTGTGTAATAAATAAAACTTAAAAACTAACTTGGGTTAAAAAAAACTAACGGAGGTCTATTGAGTACCAACATAATGAAACGTAAGATTATTAGACACCAAGTCTGTAGGTGGGATTATTAATTACCAATTTGGCAAAGGTTGGTTTATTAAAAACCAATTTCCCTATAAACAACAATCAAACTAATTTGTTCATGTATCTTTTTTGTATCGTTTACCTATATGTGTATATGTTATATCTATTATGTATATTAAAACAATACATTTTGGTGCCACTTGGCATATTTTTAATCCACTAATTGCCACCTGGCAATTTAATACTCCTCTCAATATTGTTTTGAGCGGCAATATACATCTGCTATATAACTCCCGCTTTTCACTTTGGTTGTAACGCTGAAAATTGAAGTTTCCATCTATCTCTCAAATTTCCTCAAATAAGTATACCAGGTATACGATTTCCATATTTCTTTATAATCATGTTGCAAAATATGATTGAGTTCCCATGTTTAATGATGATTGATTGCATAAACCCTAGATCTATAAATCCATATGTATTCTGGGGTTTCTTCACATCGATTCGGTTGTTAATCGATTTATCAATCATCATCTGTTTGTTCACATCGATTTGCCATTCAATCGATTTGTCAAGCATTATTTACGGTACGATTCTTTATCACTGGTATGCATATTTCTTTGTTATTTGATCTGTAGCAAATTTTAGGGTTTTTTTTAATATGTTTTTGATTCAATCTCCGATTTTGTGTCGATTTGCTGTGAATATCATACCACGAGTTGTTTCCATTGTGTCAGACTAGGAATGTAAGAGCTCCATGAAGGTAAAATGTTTTTTTCTTATTTTCTTCTTTTTATTATAGTCTTACCTTTTCGTTTAAGTGAAATTGTACTTTTGATGGATGTTTGTTATTGTATGCGTCGGTTGAGGTTGTAGTTTTTAAAGATAATAAGCTTCTTAGCTTCATCATAAAATGGGAATGAATGTTGAATGTTCAATGCTGAAGTTTCAGTTTTGCTATTGCACATACTTGACTAAAAGTGTTTAATGGGATACTTAGTTGCAAGTGATGGCTGCTAAAGGCAACCCGACCAGAATATCATAAAAAATATTAATTTTGATGAATATATGTGTTATTTTTTAGTATGTTTTGGTGATTGTGTAATTACATGAAAGGTGCGTAGTTTGGTTGTTTTGTTTAGTTAGGAACGAGTGCGAAATGAGGCGACTGGTGTTTTGGGTTGGTTAGTATTGTAGAGAAGGATCGCGAGTTGGGGTTTGCTCATTGTGAGATTAAAGGTATGAAAGCTGATGACGTGTTGAAAGAAAAATCACTCGAAGAGGTGCGTATAAGTTGGATGTAATTAGATGATAATGCTCTGGTTCAATCAGTTTTATAAAAAAGTTAGACTAAATAGTTAACTATGGTTTTAGAAAATAACAGATAAAGATAAACTGGCTTGGTTGGGTGGGTCAGCCGGGCATGTGGTTTAGTAGTTTGGCAAGTCGGTTTTGAAGCTTTGAACTAATCTTTCCATTTTTTTGAATTGTTACAGTTCAGTGGTTCAAACGAAACACTCGGTGTATGAGTATGGTTGCGTCTAGGGTGAATTGTCGGCTCAAGCGACAGAAGCTGCAGCCACGAGTATTTTTTTTGTATTAAAAACCTGGATTTTAAGGCAACAAGATACTACTTAAAACTGAATAACTGATACATTTTTTGATGTTTTCTGTATGACAGTGCAGAGACAGGGAGGGGTACTGATACTACTTAATGAAAAGTTTTGAGCGGTAAATCAATCTAAGCGTCTTCCGCTCTTTCACCTTTCTTTTACTATTGCCTTACAAACCCTATGATTCCCCCTTTCTGCCGCCTACTTCTCGACAATACAATAAGTCAACTTTGATGGAGATCCCGAGTTACGTTGTTTCTGTTGCAATGGGGGAGGTGGTTAGGATAGTCGTGGTGCTTTTGTAATGACGGAGGTAATCGGAGGGAACCGAACCCTCCATTTTTTCGACAAAGGTTCTGCCATTGCCCTGATGTTTACCAGTGGGTTGCTATCCACCATCGTTGCTTCAGTAACATCTGTTGAGACCACCTATAATTCTGCTCCTACTTCGAAACGGTGTCTATGTTTCTCTTATCTGTCACAGGTATCAATGCAACTAATGTTTTAATTCTGGTATGATTTTTATTGTTATGGTATTCACTATTCTAATTGGAATTTGGTGATGCTTAGAATTTGAAGTTTTTGCCCTGATTACTAGAATTTTGAAATGCTTGATTGTTATGAGTGATTCGAACAGTGGAAACACCCAAACCTGATTTCAAATGCTAGAAAAAAATTTCTTCATGATAAGATTAACATGTGTAACCATGATTTACATAGAAACCACTGTGTTAATGTTTTTTTATGTTAGTTTAATGACTTATGTCATATGTGTGATTAAATTGATGTTAATATTAACATTCATTATCCACCATTTGAATCCTTAATAAATTGATGTAATATTACTTATTATTATTATTATTATTATTATTATTATTATTATTATTATGTCTTCTTCTCTATTCGGGAATTACTTTAAAAGTTATACTTTTAAATTGTAACAAATTAACAAGGACTTTGGTAAGAAAGTGGAGGAATGCAATCACTAAGGTAACTCAAGTGATAAAGTAAGCGTTTTCCTTGATTTTTATTGTCGGTTTCCGGAGGTCCGTTATCTTTTAGATCGTTGCTTGGTCGGCGTTTATATAAGGTAAATATGCACCATTTTTTTCCCAAAATTGATAGCTTTAGTGATATAGTGTTGACCCAATTATCACACAGAATCATTAGCGTTGAAGGCGGTCATGGGGTTAGGATGATAAATACAGTCAAAGTTTAGGGTATCTCGCTTTGCTATGTTTAAGGTTCATGTTGAGTCTCTTTGTACTGTTTCTCAACGGACATGAACATAAATGCATGTCTTGGATTGGTTGATCCATGCCTATAAGGTGTTCGATCAAATGTCTATAGTTTTTTTTTATATTATTCTATTACCCTTTCATCGGCTTTCAGCTGTATCACCATGAAAACTATCTGAATCCTGTCATTGTTGCCTCAAGGAACAGCATCGTCGCCGCTTAAATAGGTTTCAACAGGAAATCTTTTATCTTTAGAAATTTTTTATTATTTTCTCTTCAGTTGTGAGCTTAATCCACCAATTAGAGCACACGTAAGTTAGACTTATGATTATTTGTGAATGTTAATAAGTAGTTTTGATCTATTGTTGAGGCAAATTCAACTTAAGTTTGTTATGTAAAATGAACCGGTCCTCCAGCTTTTTTCATGAACCAGTTCTATGTATATGTTTTGTTTTCATGAACTATGTATATCGTTATAAAGATAATACAAAACTAACAATTTTGAAAAAGAATCATTTGAAATTGACCCATCAAGCTGCTAAACTGCCCACTCAACCATACTTTGCGGTTTGGCCTAGAATTTAGTCAAAACTGGAGGAACCGGACTGTGTACATAACTATTATGTAGTGTCACACTGTTCTGTAGCTTCAAAGGGCATATTCTACCTATGTACTTTGCTAACAAGTGTTTATTGATATTTGAAGAATGAATATGAACATATTTAGATTGTGTTGTTGGGCTTTGGAACCGGGGAGCAACATTTGAAGCTGACTACCATTATGTTTCAAAACATTTTCCTTGCCATTAACATCAACACGATGAGTATTTCTTTTTGTACGCGTTTGCTGCTTGGACACTAATTCGGTTGAGGTCTCTCAATCTCTTTGTTAGTTGTTTGAAACAGATGATTTTATTTTTGAACATCTTATTCTCATATCTATTTTCTTCATGGTTTCAATAAAATTTTGAGCTATCCTGATGAAAAAACTTCTTCGGATTGTTTCTAAACTTCCATCTGGAACCAACTGGAACTTTGATGTGCATAATGCTTAGACGTGAAGCCTAACTTTGGAAAGGCCTAGAACAAAAATGATTATTTACATGGGGTTCAATGTCACTAGATATTATATGTTTGTATTAAGCCACCCGCGAAACTCGCGGGATCTTAGGCTAGTACATCAATAAATTACCATACCAGTGTGTTCTCTAAATCTTAAGAGATATGAGTAAGAAACCATAATTGTCACATTTATATAGGTTCCTTTAATTTTCAATTTTGGTAAGACTCAAAGAAAATGTTCATTTTTCTCCTAGGTGTTCTCTAAATATATAGTTTTCTAAATTGATTGAGAAAACACAATATGCACTTCAGCCACACCTTCGTAACTCCAAACTCGTATTCATTATAGTCCCACATGTGATCCTCCAACCACTCAAAGAGATACAATTCATTATGTGGGGTATGGCTATGAAAGGGGCATAAGTCGAGCTACAAGAACAATTCCTGTTGTAACCATCGTAGCAGCATGTATAAGGGCGCAAATAGGGGTCGGTCCTTCCATTGCATCATGTAACCATACATGAAGGAGAAATTGTGAAGATTTACCAATCCCACTAGCAAATAATAGAATAGCACATAAAGTAACAAATACAAAATTGACCTCATTATTAGAAATCAAGTTATTAAATACATGGAATAAATCATGAAATTCGAAACTCCCCGTTATCCAAGATCTCGTTTGTGTATGTGCACGCGCAAGTTATCAGAAACATGTACGCAAGGTTGGATGTATCATGTAAAATTGTAATAAAATCCCATTGCAATATCGAAATAGACCTTGACACTTGGGTGCACTGTTTTAGTGTTAAACATACCATTATAAATGGATTTTGCAATTATTATATCAGGGTTGTACAACATGTTCTTCGCACAATGATATACCAAATGGTATTTATAAAATGGTTTTGAAAATATTTTCAAAACGTGTCGGTTAATTGTATTTACCAGTGAAAACTGACGTATTTTCAAAAGACTAAGCGCAGGTTAGTAAGAACGGAATAGGATGGAACTGCTCGGTAATTGCTTATTGGAATTTGCGACTCCAAGCAAAAAGCCTAGTATACTTTATGTAATCTTTTGTTATTTCGATCCGCCTGTGGATCTTTTAGTACACGTTCGGTTTGTATATTATTTTGAACTTTCGAACATTTGTATTTTGTAATAATTATTTTATACTCCCAAGACTTCCGCTGTGTTAAATGTGAATATCTATATCAATCGTCACGCCTAAACCCCAAGTCCAGGCCCACCGGGAAATCAGGGTGTGACAACCGTAAAAAGTGTTCTTCAACTAGGAGCGCATGCTTTTGGAAAAGGTTGTGAACTCACATTAGTTTGCTCGGTAAGACTTAAATGCTTTATACGTTGATGTGGTCAACCACGACCTATTATAATATCCATAGGGTTATTAGTGTGTTTATGCAAAGCTCATAAGTTATACACGCATCTAGCACACATAGCATGTAAACAAGTTGACATGTAGTTGTCCAATTCATGTGGTTTCGTGTATGTGTTTATAACATATCATACGGCATGTTTAGGTAACATTCATGTAAGTATTAAGCAAGTATAGGTAACCTAAGATAGCAAGATCAACACTTAAAAGTTTATAAACCATTCACTGCAGTTTCAGTTTACACCCTTAAACTGAGCTGTTTTTGAAGACTTATTTAAAATACTTAATAAGCTGAAAAAATTATGAATAATTTACGTGATGTGTCTTTTGGTCCAGTAAGGCTTGTGTATAATTCCCAAAGCTTAACTCAGTATAAAATTCATGAAAAATCATTTACTAAACATTGGTCAGATTCGTCACTTTTTGTCACACCCCAACCGATGGCGGAAACATCGGGGCATGGCACTGAGCGAAACAGATTGTCCAGAAGTTTCCATAACAATTATCATTACCAATTAATTTAAAATAACATGTCCCATACCATGTCTCAAAAGGTAAACAAATTATTACAGACAAAATCTAGGCAAATAGTTCTATTCCGACAACTCAGATTTCAAAATAGAGCAATTGTTTATCTGCTTCTAGAGACCCTTGATTAAGTTTGTACAGACAACTATTTGTTGGCCTCTAGAGCCTTATTCTAGCTTCGATTTCCTACCAGATGTTCATCCTAAACACCTGTCACATACGTTAAAATAAAGTCAATACATATAATGTAAAGGTGAGCATACAAGTTTGATAATAGCATATAGAGTTCGAATTTGTTTACGCATAACCAGCACGTACACATAGAGAAATGAAGCACGTTAGTTATCGACATAGATCCATCGATACCAATGACTACGAATTGACTGCCCGAGGCAGTTCGCAATACATGATTACCACCGTAATCCATGCAAGTAATTGTCCTTAACAACCCCTGCGAACAGGTGCTGAGTCCAAACTATAGTACTATCATTGCTAAGGCAGGTAGACAGCATTCCATGTGTAAACATAACAAACAAGCATTCATAAGACACGTATAACATGCATTAACGGTTAGCGTTTAAATAGTATTGAGTAGTGTGTTGATTGTGGTTTGAATATTCGTAACGTATGTAACACCCAAAAGTGCGTAAGGCAAAAAGGGATCGAGTATACTCACAGCGATGATGGATTGAAGGGAGCGCTTAGCGAGTAGGGTTAGCCTGAATAGTTTGATAGCATAACGATAAGTGACGCGAAAAACGATGTAATGTGTGAGAGGGTCGGACAGCAGTTCGGTCGGATGGTAATCCGATCGGACGGCTTGTTCGTGCGGATGACAATTCGTTCGGATGGTCATCCGGTCGGACAACTTGTCAGGTCGGATGACTATTCGAGTGGATTGTTTCTTCCTATGAGAAGGAGGTGTTTGTGTATGATGATTTGACTTCTGAAGTTTTCGTTGTAGCATTTTGAAAACATTGAGTATCTCTATCCTTCAAGTCGGTCGATCGGACGGTCAGTCGTGCGGATGACAATCCGCTCGGATGGTCATCCAGTCGGACGGTAGTCCGGTCGGACGGCGACTCTAGTGATGAGGTTACTTAGTGGAAACAAATTCACAGCAGAAGAGTCACTCGGTCGGATGTCCATCCGACCGGGTGGCAACCCTGTTAATGAACATGTTGAAATTTGTTTAAGTCTTTAAAGTCCTAGTATCTCATGATCCGAAGAGTAATCCGGTCGGATGGTAGTCCGATCGAATGGCAATTCGTTCAACACTCAAACATCAGATAAAGTTGACTTAAGTGTGGGACCCAAGGTGCGATCCGTTCGGATGGCAATCCGTTTGGGTGGCTTATCCGCTCGGACAGTAGTCCGGTCGGATGGTACTCCGTCCCGGTTGCTCCGTCCGTCTTACACTTGGTCATTTTTGTTTATTTATCGTTTTATTGAGACGTTTTGGACAATGTGTTAACCAACAGAATCCCATCTTGACCCAAGTGACTTGATCGACCAGGAATCACCCTAGTTCGGCCAGTTAACCGGTTCAAGACGGTTGTTCTTGTTTAACCCGAAATCGGTGGTCTCGTGAGTAGAATCCAGATCTTGAGCTAGCACAACACTAAGAATGAGCAGGAGACTAGAACAAGGCCCGATTCTATCGGTTTTGAGTGTATTGTGTGTAAAAGAGTTGAAAGAGAGTTAGAAACCATCTTTCAATCCTTTTCACCGTGAATGTGTTTAGATCTATGTGAGATCTTTGTTTATTTGTGTCGAAATCAGTTAGATCTAAGTTGTTCTTGGTGGATTGAGGCCAAAACATGAAGTTCTTCAAGAACTCATGATGACATCATCCTAGAACACCTCAAATCTATTGATTTCACGGTTAAAAGTTAAGATTCAAAAGATAGAAAGGTGTAGGAGTGCGTGTAGATCAAGAAAGTACAAGATTTAGGACGAGATCTTACCGGGATCGAGAGAAATTGAGGAAAAGGTGAGGAGCACGAGCTGATCGGTCAGAGAGTTTCCAAAAGTAGAAAGTTTGAGAGTGACATGGGTATTTATAGGATTCCAAAAGGGGAAAGTGTGGGTCGGTCGGATGGCATCCCGCCCGGATGACTATCCGGTCGGATGTCATCTTGGTCGGATGGCATCTTGGCACCACGACCAAGTGGCAGCCCGGTCGGATGGCTATTCGGCCGGATGGCGCTGGGTTCGTGTGTTCGACGCGACGATTTTTGCTGATTCGATTTCGATTGCGAGCGATGCGAATACGATGGAGTTTCCTATTCAAATTACTTTTAATCCCAACTATTCGTATCTAGCGCTGTCTCTTCTCCACTAATTATCATACCATTTCGATTTTGATTCGAGTTCGATGTCGATTGAGTTCGATTGCATTTCGAGTTTTGATTGTTTTCCACAACATAACATAATTAAACATGCACAAGTAACACATAAGGCACACACACACGTATAACACTATTCCAAATTCGTATTTCGAGTTTTGATTCGATTTGATGTCGATTTGATTAGCATAGTTTGATTATCGTTTAGTTAACTTTATCGCATTGTTACTTCCTATAGTTCACAATCGTAAGTCGATTAGGTAGCGAATAACATACGTCGATTGTTGTAATTATTGACACTTACTCCACATAATACAACTAAAATAATCATATAAAAGAAATCTACTATAAGTCAAATTGCGCAAAATCGGTCGTTAACTTTGACCTTGACTTTGACTTTTGAAAACACGGGGTGTTACAGCCTCCCCTAGTTGAGGGAATTTCGTCCCGAAATTAGGCTGAAAGTTGTACATCACCGTGAATCACTTTTCTCTCTCTAGACTTTCTCCTTAAACAGTTGCGGGTACTTCGCCTTCATGTCGCTTTCGAGTTCCCAAGTGAACTCCGCGCCTCGTTTGCCTTCCCATCGGACTTTCACAATAGGAATGCGCGAGCGTCTGAGCTGCTTGGTTTGGCGATCCATGATTTTGACAAGCTTCTCCACGAAGTGTAGTGTTTCATTTACTTGGAGGTCATCGAGAGGTACAATTAAATCATGCTCAGCCAGGCATTTTCGGAGATTCGACACATGGAAAGTCGGGTGGACGTTACTAAGTTCCTCCGGTAGTTCGAGTCTGTAGGCGACTTTTCTGATCCTTTCGAGAATCTTAAAAGGTCCAACATATCAAGGCGCTAGTTTCCCTTTCTTGCCGAATATGACCACACCCTTCCAAGGTGATACCTTTAGGACTACGTAGTCGCCAACGTCAAATTCAAGGGGCCTGCGTCTTCTATCAGCATAACTTTTCTGTCGGTTCCGAGCTTTCGTTAGATTGTCTCGAATTTGGAAAATTTTGTCTGTCGTTTCTTGCAATAGCTCGGGACCGGTTAATTGCGAATGCCCGATCTCGTGCCACACAATAGGCGATCGTCATTTTCTTCCGTATAAAGCCTCGAATGGTGCCATTTGAATGCTTGCATGATAGCTGTTGTTATACGAGAATTCGACTAACGGCAGGTATTTATCCCAATTACCACCGAAGTCTATGACACACGAACGGAGCATGTCTTCAAGAGTACGAATCGTTCTTTCAGTCTGGCCGTCAGTTTGAGGGTGGAAAGCGGTACTTAGATTAAGCGATGTACCGAGAGCCGTTTGAAACGTTTCCCACAGTCGCGAGGTAAACCGAGCATCACGATCAGAGATGATGTCGCGAGGCGTCCCATGATTACAAATGATCTCGTCGGTGTAGATTCGGGCTAATCGTTCTACCTTGTAGTCTTCCTGTATTGGCAAGAAGTGAGCTGATTTAGTCAAACGGTCAACAACAACCCAGATGCTGTCGTGGCCTGATGACGTGTGCGGAAGTTTTGTTATGAAGTCCATAGCTATACTCTCCCACTTCCACATAGGGACCGGCGGTTGTTCGAATAAGCCAGAGGGTCTTTGATGTTCAGCCTTGGCTCTTGCACAAGTTAGGCACTTCCCAACGTAGAGGGAAATATCCCTTTTCATGCCCGGCCACCAGTACTTGTAGCGAAGATCCTGGTACATTTTGTCGGCACCAGGATGAATAGAATACCGGGACTTCTGGGCTTCGTCCATCAGAATCTGTCGCAAATCGGTTCGTTTAGGGATCCAAATTCGGTCCAAAAAGTGGAATATCCCATTCGACTTGCTCACAAGCTGGGCTCCATCGTGGTAGGTCCTTTCCTTCTTCAGAGTGCGTTCATTAAAACACGCGTGCTGAGCTTCACGGATGAGGGTTTCGAGATCGTGTTGGGCTTGAACATTACGAGTGCTAAGCAGATAGCTCCGTCTACTGAGTGCGTCGGCAACAACATTTGCTTTGCCTGGGTGATAACGAATCTCACAGTCGTAATCGTTGAGAAGTTCTACCCATCAGCGTTGACGCATATTAAGTTCCTTCTGATTAAAGATATGTTGTAGGCTCCTATGATCGGTGAAGATCGTACACTTTGTACCATACATGTTGTGTCGCCAAATCTTTAACGCAAAAACAACTGCGCCTAGCTCGAGATCATGGGTTGTATAGTTCTTCTCGTGGATTTTGAGCTGACGAGATGCGTAAGCTATAACCTTGTCCCGTTGCATGAGGACACAACCAAGACCAAGGTTGGAAGCATCACAGTAGACAATGAAATCGCCGTTTCCGTCGGGTAATGTGAGAACAGGAGCATTGCAAAACATGCGCTTGAGAGTTTGGAAAGCAGACTCTTGTTCAGTTCCCCAAACAAAAGGCTTGTCTTTATACGTGAGAGCGGTAAGCGGCACAGCGATCCTAGAGAATCCTTCGATAAATCGTCGATAATAGCCCGCTAGTCCGAGAAAAGAACGAACTTCGAACGGGTTCTTAGGTGTAATCCAACTCTTAATGGCTTCAAACTTCGCGGGATCGACGTGAATACCTTGACTACTAAAAATGTGACCCAGAAACTGAACCTCCTCCAACCAGAATTCACACTTGGAGAACTTGGCATAGAGTCGATTCCCCTGGAGTAGTTCGATGTAACACCCCGAAAACGGGTTTGGTAATTAAACCCCGTTAATACAAAAGAGCGGGTAAAATACCGTTAGTGGTGAAAGTAACCCGGTAAATATTAGGATTTAAATAATTAATCCTATTATTAAACAAAAAGTCAATAAAAGCTTTTAAAGAAATGAAATCGATAAACGGCCCGGGTTAACGGGACCTAAAATAAACTTAGTCATAAATATTCCCGAACCCGCTAAGTTAACTAGGAATATTTAACCTAGTTAATAAGTGGGAAAATTGTTAAAAGAAATAAGTAGGTTGTGGCCTACTTAATAACGAACCAAACACGAGGGGTTAAAGCGGGATAACTAGAAAAGTTATTTAATTAAAACAAACACAAACACACACACACAGTGTGTGTTCTGGATCGAGCTTAGGGGCGACCAAGAAGGGGTCAAACCCTAATCAACACAATTTCATCAAATTGAAGGGGCAAATCAAGTCCAAATCAAAATCCGAGTATGAATTAGTGATCTCCATTGAAAAAGGAGTCACGAGGTATGTAAATTTCTTGAGAAATCTCTAGTTGAAATTCTGAGCAAACCTAGAGAACTCGAATCTGAGCTTGCATGTTTGTTGTTGGATGAAATTAGTGATGAAACTATGTCTAGGAGTAAACCCTAGTTATGTACTTGTTGAATTGATGTTCATGGTTGTGAATTCATGATCATACACTCATGTGTCAAGTGGGTTTTGATTATGTAGTAAAGATGATGATGTACACATGTTTAAAATCATCATAGTTGCTAGTAGGAACAAGATACTTGAACAATTTGCAAGTTTGAGTAATTGATCATAAGTGATAATGGTGAATTTTGATGTTAATCTTGGTAAAAATAACTAGTTAGGAACTAGTTAGTAAATATGTAAAATTATGCACATTAGGTGTTTGTTAAAATGCCTAAATGAGAACTAAGTGTTGATAATGTGCCTAATTGAGTCTTGTGAACTTGATAGTGCAATCATATGTGTTAATTGGTGAATTGACTTTTAAATAGTCAAACCGACCATTAATAAGATCGGATGGTAATTGTGATAGAAAATATGTAAGATGGAATAGTCATAATTAATGATGACTAATATAACCGTCTTACAAATTATGATGATAGTTTGACGCTTGACAAGCTAGGTGGAGGCTTGGAAAGGAAGCGGGTCAAACGAAGCAAGTATGAAGGAAAAAGCGTAATTCGGATGCAAGGTAAGTATATCTTACACTAGTCATATATTTATAATATTATTTCGTCGTATTAGTTACGAAAAAGAAAAATACCTAATTGAGATATGATGTTCCGACGTGTGGTCGTACGGAACAAGATAATCAAATATGACAAGAAAACATAGTGATGGCTAAAAATGAGTTAAACCGGTAATTCGATCATACTATGACGAATGAAGCATGTACTTTTAATGGTTATCATATAAGTTAAATCATAATAACCATTAAGGGCAAAATGGTAAAATTGACAATTTGACAATGGTAATTGGTCATTTAGGCCAAACGGGTCAAAAGGTGAAATTATCACCCTTTGACAATATCGACTAATGGGTTGTCAAGTTTCATGATTCTAGGAAATAAATAGCACATGGATGCTTACATCGCTATCACTTAGTAGCCACTAAGGAAAGGTATTGAAACGGGTCAATATAATGATCCGAGCCAGGTATGTATAATAATACAACTCATCATGTAGAGTTTGGAGTTTTATAACAGTTAGACAAGGTTAAAATAAGATATTCGGTTATCTTTTAGGTAAAGCGAATAAATGGAGTTATGATTATGGTGTTTTAGAAACATATTGGTTTCTAAACAAGAATATGGTTAAAAGGTCGGATTTGGGGTTCAAACAAGCACTAATAGCCCTTCGTCGTAAAAGAATGACTAAAATTGACTAAAACGCCCTTGTTGGCTAATTCGAATAAACAACCTTTAAAGGTAGTTTTGAAACGAGCTTTATGATCAAATAAATAATTGGAATAAGTGTAAGAAGAGAAAGATGTAAACCTTCGGTCAAATGACTCTATATGAGTCTTTGTCATAAATTAGCAATCAAACGAGAAAAACACGGATTATTTAGGTCACCTCATTAAGTCCACCACAAATATAGTTGTGGTGGAAGATTACTTGATAAGTAATGTCGTATTATAATGCTAGAACCAAATGAAAGCGTGACATGCTCAAAATATGCCTAAATACCCTTAACGGGTCAAAATACGCATATGAGCGTAAACGGGTTTAGGATATGTAAGAAACCCGTGACTTGAATCCAATATGATAGAAATTATGGAAATTATTAATATCATGAGAACAGGGATCAAACAAATAAGTTTGTTTGATAAATACATGAATGGGTTAAAATGGGTAAATTCTAGTTTAAGCCGAATGCATAAAAGTCTCAAAATTTATTAAGCCGGATGTCGGAGTTTAACTCCATATGATGGAGAATCAAATTACAAACATGTAGGAAGAAACGGTAGGTCAAACGGATAAGCGGTTTGAAAGATACGAAAGATTTCGTGTCAAATTACGGCAAAATGGAAAAGCTGGATGCAGGGTCCACCGTAAATTACGGTGCCACCGTAATTTACGGTGGAGCTGATATGGTTACGGTGGTAACCTTCTGTTTTACGGTTGAAGAAAATGAACCCAGGGGCCACCGTAAATTACGGCGCCACCGTAATTTACGGTGGAGGTTATTTTCAAATTCTTGTTTTTTTAGAATAAATTGTTTCTCGGATTGTTTGAATACGTTTTAAACCCCGTAAGACTAAAGCATTTCATGTTTAATGAAATGTAGGTACACTTAGGATGCCGGAAGACGATCAAGCTCAACGAAGAACCGAACACGATATAGATTCACGCTTCCGCACTTTGCCACGTTGTAGATTTTAAACAACGAATTCGATCACGTTATGTAGAATAACTTATGATTTGTAAAAGTTTTAATAAACCCGTATTTTTATAGCATGTGTAGTCTTAACTACACATCTAATTGTTGGTAATTACATACAAAATCGTTAATCAGTAACGAGGGTGTTACATTCGAGAACCAAACGTAGATGTTGCA
This sequence comes from Helianthus tuberosus, assembly GCA_030545235.1. Classification (NCBI taxonomy): domain Eukaryota; kingdom Viridiplantae; phylum Streptophyta; class Magnoliopsida; order Asterales; family Asteraceae; genus Helianthus; species Helianthus tuberosus. The sequence goes on along the minus strand of CM060422.1, from coordinate 6,206,745 downwards.
CGTGTTCGGTTTTCGATTTAGAATAGATCAAGACATCTTCGATGAATACGATGACGAAACGGTCGAGATATGGTTTACACACGCGATTCATCAGATCCATGAAAACCGCGGGTGCGTTGGTTAAACCAAAAGGCATAACAACGAATTCATAATGGCCGTATCGAGTGCGAAACGCGGTTTTGGGTATATCCTTCTCTTGAATGCGTAGTTGGTGGTAACCTGAGCGTAGATCGATCTTCGAGAAACACGTAGCACCTTGTAGCTGATCAAACAAATCGGCGATGCGGGGTAGGGGATAGCGGTTCTTGATAGTTAACTTATTCATTTCCCGATAGTCGATGCACATCCTGAACGACCCATCCTTCTTTTTGAAGAAAAGGACTGGCGCGCCCCAAGGAGAGGTGCTCGGGCGAATGAAGCCTTTCTCAAGTAATTCCTGGAGTTGGTTTGAGAGTTCACGCATTTCGGACGGTGCGAGTCGGTAAGGAGCTTTGGCAATAGGGTTGGCTCCAGGAATGAGGTCGATTCGAAAGTCGATATCACGACTTGGTGGGAGTCCGGGAATATCGTCAGGGAAAACATTAGGAAATTCTCGAACCACAGGGACGTCTTTTACTTCGGTCTTTCCTTTCTTTTCCTTCTCCGCTACTACAATGTTAGCCAAGAAAGCTCTGTATTCCTTGCGTAGATACTTGCTAGCTTGGACACATGACATGAGTTTGAGACCTTTCGAAGTAGTTTCGCCGTAGACACACAGTAGATCACCATTAGCGAGTGAGAATCGAATCATCTTATCGAAGCATACAACTTCATCATGGTTTTCGCGAAGAAAGTCCATGCCTACTATGACGTCAAAACTTCCGAGTTGCATCGGAATAAGGTCGATTCGGAAGATATGATTGTTGAGCTCAAGATTACAATCACGAAGAACAGAATTAACGGCGACAGTTCTGCCGGTAGCGACTTCAACATCGAACGTCGGGGAAAGTTAGGAGCGTTTACGACTAAGGAGCTTCTCGAATTCGAACGACACAAAGCAATTATCGGCTCCAGTATCAAATAAACACGAAGCATAAATACCATTCAAAAGGAACGTATCATTGACCACGTTGTTGTCGGCCACGTTGATGTTGAAAGTTCTGGCGCGTGCGGCCTGTTGTTGCTGCTGGTGAGGCTGCTGCTGCTGGGGCTCTTGTTTCACAACCCTGTTTGGGCACATGTTGGCGAAATTGTTAGGATCGCCACATGCGAAGCAGGCTCTGGCGTTGACCGCGGGTGCCGGAGGAGCTTGTCGACCCTGAGGGGCGGTGAGTAGAGCTTGATGAGCAGGAGCTTGTCGAGCACGATAGTTGGTAGTGAAATGGCCGTACATATTGCAATGAGCACAGAAACGGCAAGCGATGGTAGTCGGGTGGTGGTAGGTACAAGTAGGGCAAAGCGGGTGTGGCCCAGTCTATGCACGCTTGGCAGGCGGTGCATTTGCCACAGGCGCTGCTACTTGACGCTGTTGAGCTGGCACAGCTTGTATCGGTGCAGCAGTGATCGCACAGTTCTTGTTGCTGGAGCTGTTCTTTCTCTTGTTCTTCCTTTTTTTGCTCGATGCGGTGGTGGTTTCAGCAGCTGGTGCGGTGGTGGTAGCTTGATGCAGGTGCTTTGGAGTTTTATCCCAGACACCATCCTTGACCCGCTTGTCGTTGATTTCAGCGGCCAGTAGATAAGTCTCTTCGATCGTCTTAGTCTTAGCCGCTTGCACGAAATCTGCAACACAGTCAGGCAGGGCTCGGAGATACTTCTTGATCGCCATGTCTGAGGTCTTGACTTGGTCAGGGCAGATGATGCTGAGCTGTTTGAAGCAGCATTTTCACCTTCCTTCTGCTTTATGTTCCAGAATTCATCTTCTAACTTTTGGCGCTCATGAGGAGGGCAGAATTCTTCCAGCATGACCTCCTTGAGTTCATCCCACGGCAGACCGTAGGCTGCATCGTTTCCCCGCTTGTTTCTCTCAGCCGTCTACCAGTCTAGTGCGCGGGACTGGAAGACGCCGATAGTATTCAGAGTGCGGAGGTCATCGGGGCAACCGCTTTGTCGCAGTGTGACCTCAATGGAATCAAACCATTGGAACAACGCTGTAGGGCCTTCCTCGCCAGTGAATTCCTTTGGCCCACAAGACTTGAATTGCTTAAAATTGAAGGGAGCTTTGGTAGTAGCTTTAGGAGCTTCGGTTCTCGACTCCTCAGATGATTTGCTGACGTTCTCGTAGACATCACTCACGGCTTTTGCTACTTGTTTAGCAATGATAGCAGCAAGACGTTTGTCTCTCTTTTCTTGACGAGAGGGTGGTGTGTGACGGGATGATGGTCCAGTTGACATTGTCTGCAACAGACATCGCCATAGGTCTCAGACACATCATAATCGAATCTCACCTCACACGTCTACTACTTACTAAAGCCTAGGAACACGAAATGTAACATGTATCGCATAAATATGTAAGCACATAATCACAGATTCATATAAACACAGAAGCACATAAGCACGTAGAGCACAGAATCACAGAAGCACCTAATCATGTAGTCACAAGAGGCAGTCAGAATACAGAAACCTATCATTCACAGTTCGCGAGCGTTCGAATATAGCGATAGCGTTTAATATATCGAGTCGTGTAGTATAAGTGTATAACGTAGCATAAAGTCATCCACAATTCAGCGATTTGTTAACGTTTCAAGGTAGAAGTGCAATGCGAGTCGTGCGTGTCGATCGAAGTGAAAGCAAAAATCGAGTGAATCTCCAAAAATTTAAACACATAAACAGGTAAACACACATATAAGCACATAAAATCAACGAATCATCAGAGTCGGCAGTTGCGGGCTCAGAATCGAAACACATAAAAATCGAGAAATAGATTGTCTGCGGCTAGTAGACTTCGACTATCCAAAGTGGTTCAACTACTCGCAAGGACTTGTTGTGCACGTTTGACCTTCAGGACTATGCTTTTTCCTCGATTTTTGGGCGTTTGGCACATATCCCGTTAGTCATGTTGCGACTTCAGGTCGTTGGATTCTGTCGGGACTTTGGTGAGAGTTTTGTAAAATGGGCGGAACAAGTCGTCAAGGTTAGGGTTTCACCCCTGGCTTAACAACTTCGCTCCTGTTTTGATAAAATAGAGGAGATTATTCATCAAAATACAGATTTCACTCCTGATTTGGCATAATTCTCCCCATTTGTAGATAAAATACGGGTTGATTAAGCAACTTTAGTCGAGAGTTTGCGGTTTTCACACCTAATCTCGACTTAATCACTTATCCAAAATTGAAAATTCGAGTGCAGTGATAATGTAGCGTGTGCGAGAATAGCGAGCTCATACACAATCCCTAACGGATATACACGAGTCGGTCTGTTGGTTCCTAACTATAGACTAGGTCTCTAAGACATCGACCCTGAAAGGGTATGGTCCCAGATCTCGCGTCAGCATGACCGCGAATGACCATTACCCTTATCAAAAACCTCCACCAGCAATAAATTCACCTGTGTCCGCGTGGGCACACGCGAACACAACGGTCCAATCTGTCCAGTTATGAGAAGACTTACCTTAAGGACGGAAACCAATGTTACGCATAGCGATGCGGCCCCGCACCGCATCCTATGAACATTTTCGTCACGACAAGGGATCTGGACAACAGTAACAGTCACTAAGCAGCGATGCGGCATGACACCGCATCCCGCATAAATCATGGATGGAACAACCAACGCGGGAACAACATCAATGACCGCAAGCTGCGATGCGGCCTGGCACCGCATCCTGCCTACAAGGCAAGTGGGTCTGACACCACAGTGCAAGTGGCACTGGGCACAGTCGCCCACCGGCCCACGTGTATACAACAGTCTGACACCACAGCAGGACGTGGCATCACCACCGTAACCGACAGGTCTGACAGACCTGCAAATAGCTGTGCGATGTCAGGCTAATTACTCAACTACCCTCCTTCACTCCTCGGCTATAAATACTCACCCCAAACCAGGTTTGAGGTATCACTTCTCAACTCTCTCACTACGACTACTATCACACTTTGCTTCCCAAGCAAATTACTGATTCTCACGTTGGAGAGTGGTAACAAGGAGCACCCCCCACCCCATCCTCCTTGTTGCGAGTCACGGTTTGTTTCCTTGTGCAGGAAGCCCACCACCAGACGATCCAGCCGGCGATCCTCGGAAAGAAGGGATTAACCCTCTTAACGAGACCAATGAGTTAACCCACCCGGTTAACCATTGTTTCATCATTGGCGCCCACCGCTACTATTAGCACTTTTTTCCGACCATCCCTTTCTCTCCAAAGATCATTTCTGATCGTCAAAACAACACTACCGGGGATAACCTAAACCCCGCAAACCAAGGGCCTGCGGGAACCATTCCCCTAGCCCCAAATGCTGAACACATTGGCACATCAACGCAAGGGGGCGCATCCCTTACGTTTGGACACGATTTATCACAGTACGCTCCTGTGATACCTACAGGCATGAACCTTCATGCCTGGTACGACCAACAAGCAGCTATGTTGGCTGCAGCATACAACAGAGCTTGCGCAGAAGCGCAAGTATCTGCGGGGCCTACCCCAGCACCGCATACCCCTGCGGGCCGTACCTTACAATACGACGGCAAGGCCCCAACACATCCAGCCTCCAGAAGCAGACAAGAAGACCGCGGTTCCTCTTACTGCGACGTCCGCACGCTTGCGAAAGACGATTCCTCGTATGGGTCCCGTCGCAGGGACCCCATACATAGCCGCCTAGGCCCCCATGGCGAAGCTAGGCGACAGTCCACAGCACACCGCGACCCCGGCATCCATAGCCGACTGGGACCCCAGTCCCACCGTGAAGGGCAAGGCCATACCGATCCGGACGATGGTATATACCGTGCGGAATCCCATGCCACCAGCAGCAGACCGAGAGGACGCAACTACGTTCCTCCCACTCACCCCCGCACTACGTACCTCCGCGCTGCAAAGCATCACCGCGGCCAACCCTACATGCCGAAATCCGCGGCCGAAAACTCCAAGTTCGTCCCATAAATCGCCCACGCCGATGTCACCACCACAAAATTCCCATTAAACATTGGGAAATACAACGGTTTGACCGACCCAGATGATCACAACAACATCTTCGTCGGCGCCGGGTGCAACGGTAGGTGGGATGAACCCACCTGGTGCCATTTTTTCCCACAGACCCTAACAGGTCTGGCCAGGGCATGGTTCGATTCTCTACCACCAGGGTCAATGACCTCATTCGAGGACTTACAAGAAAAGTTCCTCGCGCACTTTAGCCAGCAACGACGCCATGAACGTGATTCCATGGATGTCATGAACATCTGGCGCAGGGATAACGAATCGCTTGAAGCGTTCGTTGTCCGTTACAATAAAGAATGCCTAGAGATAGGCGATGTCGCCGACCAAATGGCACGTGACCATTTCATTGTTGCCGTTAAAGGGAGCAAATGGTTATGAATATCTCTGGCAAAGATGGTTTGCCTAAGAAGTGGGAAGATGTCATGGCTGCGGTCAAGACATACGCCCAGACTCAGCGGTCCCTCAGACCGCACATGTCAAAGGCACAACCCCAAGCGGAAGGCCAGTCTTCCCGCCAAGAGCCCAAGCGCAGCAATAAGCGCAACCGGGACACATGGAATCGTGGCAGCGATTCCAGACCATATGTCCCACGAAACAACCAGCCTGACGCAAGGGCTACAATCAACGCCCGTGAAAACCGGGCGTCAAAAAAGGAGTCCCGGGACCGCAGCTGGACCGAGATTAACCAGTCGCCAAGCAACGTCCTCCTCACGGACGCACAATTCCTGTGACCGGCCCAACCGATGAAGTCCAAAAAGAACCAGGATCCCGCACTCTATTGCGAGTATCACAAGGACTCGGGCCACACCACGAACAGCTGCATCAGTCTCCGGCTGGAGATTGAGCGAGCCCTAAAGGAGGGGAAACTACAACACCTGTTGACAGGCGCACAGAAAGCTACCAAGCGCATCACCCCCCACAACGAGGGCACCTCCACGGGTAAGAGGACCATGTACGTGGCCTCTACCCACATGATCAATGGGGGAAGAGGAAGGCCGCGCAAGGCGGCAAGAAGACCGGACAATGACTGGAAAGACGAGCAAGTCGTCTTTCCAAAAGTCCGAGGCGGCCCGCGCGATAGACGTGCCGTGGTTATCACATGCCACCTGGCTCACTACTGCACCGAGCGATTGTTCATCGACCCGGGCAGTACATCCGATATTATATACGAGCAATGCTTCAACCAGTTCGATCAAGAAGACAAAGATCGACTGCAACCAGCAGACTACCCGTTGGCCGGGTTTGCAGGGGAAACCGTATTCCCCCTGGGCCAGGTTACCTTTCCTGTGCGCCTCACCAACGGGAGACACACAAGAACGGAGGAGGTAAACTTCATGGTTTTACCGCACACCTCCAAGTACGACGTACTTCTCGGGAGAGAGTCCCAGGGCGACTTCAACATGATCACATCCGTCCCTCACTCTGCCATTGGTTTCCCAACCGAGACGGGGGTCGCGATAATATACGCCCGGAGAGAAGTTATGTCTACGGACGACCTGCGTCCAGCCAAGGTAGCAAGGCCCACCCCCAACACGCAACCAGAAAAATGGGTGCTTAACGCAAGACACCCAGAGCAAATGGTCACGATGGGCCATGCCTTGTCACCCACCATCAGAGCGAGCCTGAAGCAACTCCTCTTCAGGAACCAAGATATTTTTACATGGACACCCGCAGACATGACAGGGGTGCCACGCGAAATTGCGCAACATTTCTTGAATACCATGCCAGGTATCAAGCCGGTGATCCAAGGCCAACGCCACCTTGGATCAGGAAAAAACGCGGCGATGGAAGAGCAGGTACAGGAACTGCTCTCCGCAGGCATCCTGCGGGAAGTCAAATACCAGACTTGGTTGTCCAACCCAGTCATGGTAGAAAAACCAAGCGGGGGCTGGCGCATGTGTGTCGATTACAAAGACCTCAATAAGGCCTGCCCCAAGGATTGTTACGCACTTCCAGAGATCGACGAGAAGGTCGATAACCTCGCACCATTTCGATGGAAGTGCTTCCTCGATTGTTACAAAGGCTACCACCAGGTATAGATGGCAATCGAAGATGAAGACAAAACGGCATTCCGCACTCCTACCGGGAACTACTGCTACACCAAAATGCCGTTCGGGTTGCGTAACGCGGGCGCAACCTATCAAAAGTTGATGAACGACACTTTTCGCGGTCAAATCAGCAAAAATGTCGAAATCTATATGGACGAACTGGTCGTCATGAGCATGGAGGAAGACACCATGCTCAACGATATCGAAAGAACATTCCAAACTCTGTGAAGCGTCAACATGAAGCTTAATCCAGGGAAATGCTCGTTTGGAATGGAAGAAGGCAAATTCCTCGGATTCATCGTAACCAAAGATGGATTCAAGGTAAACCCGGAAAAAGTTCAGGCGATCGAACGCATGCCATCGCCCTCTACGATGAAAGAAATGCAACGACTAGCCGGCAGGCTAGCCGCACTAAACAGATTCTTAGCCAACCACGCAGCTAAGTCATACCCTTTCATCAAGACCCTGCGGAGCTGCCTAAAAAAGGAACAATTCCAATGGACCGCAGAGGCCGAAAAAGCTTTCCGGGAGATGAAAGAGTGTTTGATCCAACTCCCAACTTTAACCGCACCACGAAAAGATGAGCCACTTATTTTATACCTGTCTGTCGCGGACAACGCGGTAGGCGCGGTACTCATAGTGGAGCGGGAAGGAGTCCAAACACCCATCTACTACATCAGCAAAATGCTCAACGACCCAGAGACAAGGTACTCCATCATGGAAAAATTGGTACTGGCATTAGTGCACGCATCGAGACGTTTACGACGTTACTTCGCAAACCACGTCATCACAGTGTTAACCAACTACAGGATCGGCCCGATCCTATCCAAACCAGACATCTCTGGGAGGTTAGCAAAATGGGCAATCGAGCTGGGCGCACTTTCACTGAACTATAAGCCGCGCCCCGCAATCAAAGGCCAGGTCTTGGCTGATTTCGTTGCTGAAGTACCAGCAAACCGCATTCAAGAATGCGAAGAAGAACAAAACCCTACATCACCACCATCCTCCGCAGAAACCTGGGCACTATATACAGATGGTGCATCCAACGAAGATGGTGTTGGCGCAGGTCTGCGACTTGTCAGCCCCGATGGCCAAGAGCTAACCTACGCAATCCGCCTCGATTTCAAAAGCACGAATAACGAAACGGAGTATGAGGCTCTACTGGCAGGGCTGCGTTTGGCAGTCAAACTCGACGTCAAACATTTGGAAGCACACGTCGACTCACTACTGGTTGCCGGGCAAATACGCGGTGACTATGCCGCAAAAGGGGATATCATGATCCTCTACCTCGAACAAGCCTTGCAACTGAAATCAAGGTTCACCTCCTTCAATATTCGCCATATCAACAGGAGTGATAACAAACCTGCGGATGCACTATCAAAACTTGCATCCACCAGCTTCCAACACCTGGCAAAAGAGGTACGCATCGAGATTCTGCAAAATCCTTCAGTACCCCTGCACCAAGTCAATGTCATCTAGTACGGTACAACATCCTGGATGACACCGATAATTGCATACTTACAATCAGGTGTTACTCCCGAAAGCAAGGCAGAAGCACGCAAGCTACAATACAAAGCGTGTCATTACCAAATGGGAGACGGTATATTATACCGTAAATCATACCTAGGGCCACTCCTACGATGCGTCAACCCCCAAGATGCCACATACCTTATCAAAGAAATTCACGAAGGAATATGTGGCATACACGCAGGCCCACGCATGGTCGTGGCCAAATTCATGAACGCCGGGTACTATTGGCCCGACATGCACCTGGACGCGGTCAAAGTCTTACGCAAGTGTTTCAATTGTCAGCGACATGCTCCCAAGACCTTGCGTCCCAAAAACAACCTGATCCCCGTCACCACCGCATGGCCATTCCAGAAATGGGCAATCGATGTGGTGGGACCATTTCCAGATGCACCAGGTGCAGTGAAATTTATCATAGTGGCTGTTGATTACTTTACAAAATGGGTAGAGGCAAAGCCACTTGCATCAACCACCGCTATGATAACAAGGAAATTCGTGTGGGAACATATCATCTGCCGTTTCGGTCTACCAATGTGCATCGTCACCGATAACGGTACCAACTTCGCCGCCGATGACTTTCAAAAATGGCTAAAGGAGCTAAACATTGAACACATATTCTCCTCAGTGGCGCATCCGCAAGGGAACGGCCAAGTCGAGAGTATCAATAAACGCTTAGTCGAAGGCATCAAAGCACGGTTGGGAACAGCCAGACGCGGCTGGGTTGATGAACTCCCAAGTATTTTATGGGCTCACAGTACAAGCCCAAAAACAAGCAACGGTGAGACACCCTTCAGCCTGGTCTATGGCACTGAAGCGATGATCCCCGCGGAAGTAGGCCTCCCCTCACCTAGAATGTTGGCTATCAACAAGTTAGACAACAATGAGGAACGCAGGGTTGACTTGGACCTCTTGGAAGAAAGGCGCGAAAACGCTGCCATCAACGAGGCCAAATACAAAACCAAACTTGAAAAGTACTACAATACACGCGTTCGCATTTGTACTTTCAACCCGGGAGACTACGTCCTTCGTGACAATGAAGCATCTAACGCGGAACGCCCAGGGAAACTTGCCCCCAAGTGGGAAGGACCCTACCTCATCCAAGGGTCCTGGGCAAGGGTGCGTACAAACTGCAAACATTAGAAGGCGAAACTATCGCACGTACATGGAACGCACAACAGCTTAGACGCTGCTACATGTAAGCCATGTTTTTTACATTCACCATGTAACCTATCAGGCCGCAGGCCAGTCGCAAATAAATAAATAAACGATTCAATGCAATATTGTTTATTTTCTTCTATTACAAATGCGTGTTCCACTCTGCGGTATCTACAAAAACAGATTGGCAAAATCTTCATTCATGATACCCACACAGAGTGGTGACCACACGCAACTATTGTAATAGGCTGACAATATCAAACCATCAACTGCCTATCCGACTGGATATGCAAAAACGGTTTTCATAAAACCTAGACAATTCCTAAACCCTACAGGAATTGACTAATACTCATACAACAAAGGTATTCATACTTGTATATCATCTAGATACGCAAAAGGCAAACACAGACTCGGTGTTATTCACAATAACATTTACAAGTTCAGACATGCAAGTAGTAAAAACACTTGTACAAATTGAACAAAACGATTCTTTATATTCAAAAAATTCCTACACCTACGCGGTGCACAAGGAATTTACATAAAGTTTTTTGGCATTTACATGAGGAAACAAAAAAGGCACGCAGGCCAGCCTAGTCTATCTTTGTCCCGCTGGAACCCGCACCATCACTGCCCTTAACAACAGGCTTCTCCTCATCTTCTTCATCAGCGTATAACACTCGCAAGCGGTCCACATAGTCCTCCGCTTCTAGACACTTTTCAAGCTCCTCAAGACCGGAAAGGGCTGTTTCGTTATACGCCACAACCGCAGCATCAAGAAGCGCTTCAGTATCCACACCGTGGAACCCGGATCGCTCATCAGTATATCGGCCCTGGGCCATAACATTCATATGGCCAATGCAACGATTATAGCCAGCTTTAAAACCAGCATCCCGGGCATGCTCCTTAATCTCATTAACACCTGATACATTCTCAGGTGCGTCAAGGATGGCCGTAACAATCTGCGAAACAAGAATACAAAGGTTATCAAAGGCAAACTGATGTATTGTAAAATACATCTTTATTCGCGTCTAGGTTTGTTCGGTTTTAGTTAGATTTAGTGTCGTTTTAGTTTAGATTGTATTTGCTTTTGATTATTTTGTGTTTTCAAGTATGTTGAGCTGAAAAGGAGCGGAAACGAGTAAATTATGACAAGGGAAAGTGTCGGGTCAAGGACTGGAAGCTTGTGAGCGGAAATATGATTGAAAATGCAGTTCTGGAGTGCCCAGGCGGGCCGCGATAACTTATGAGACACTCATTCGCGGGCCGCATCAACTAAGCACATGGATCCGGTCATTTGAAGGCGCGCGGCCCGCTTATACTTACCCTAAACTTTGAGGCGGGCCGCGAGGGTGTTGTGATCGCGAAACAGCTTTGAATCAGATACGGAATTTAGGGTTTTGGCAATATAAATCATCATTAACATCAACAGCCGAGATTAACAATAACTTTACGAATTTTAGACATCTTGGGCGACCATTAGAGGCTGATTAAGGGTTGTTGAAGTGCTCGGGACGCGTGGAATCATCGGGGATCATTCAGGAGCACTCGGGATCGAAGAAAACGGGTTTTACAATCTTGTTCATTCGTTTTTCGTTTGTTTTTTATTATTCGATGATGAATTCTGTTTTGATATTGATTGCTATGTTTTTAGACATGATTATTGGCTAAATTTCTGTTACTACCTAGACATGGATGAATGATTGTTTAAGTTTGATTATTTTTGGATTTATGGAAGCTATGGATAGTTTATAAATTGTAAACGGTTTGTTCTATCGGTTAGATGTGTTTGCGTGCTTGATGGTATTTAATTGTTGATTATTGCTTCGCTTGAATCTTGGTGATGGTCTTTATCACGGAATAGAGTCGGGCTAGGGTTTTAGGTTTTGGTGAGTGTCTATATCACATAATAAACCTTTGATCCTTTAGGGTGAAAATCATGTAAGTAACCTTAGAAGTAATAATTGGTAATTTAATAAAATCAAGTGTTCTACTAATCGTCAATAGCTGTAAGGTGCGAGATTATTGCTAGGTCTAAGTGATTAAACCGCAAGGTGGGTCCTTCTTAGAAAGTTAACCTATTTGCTGCTGTCTAGCAAGTCTAGCTGAGAAAACAAACCTATCCTAGGTTTAGGTCTCGTAAGGGAGTGAACCTTGTAGGATACTTTTATAAACCCCATTAGGTGTCTTGTAAAGGAGTCTAATAACCGGTAGTTTAACAACCTTTAAGGGATCTTAGCGTGCTCTTGATAGGGGTCCTTAGATTTCCCGATAGGTGAGAATTTCAAGATCCCGGTTCCATAGCAGACAACTTCCAATTATAATCATAACTAAAAGCAATCAGGATTCCTGTCTAGGTAGTTCCTTCATCATCCTTGAGTTCAGTCTTCGTGTGAGTTCGTTTCTAGTTCGTCTTGCTAGTTTAGTCGTTATTTGCATTTTTTAGGATTTTTAGAAACCCCCCCCCCCAATCAACAACCAATTAGTTAAGTCCGTGTCAGTCTAAGTCTAGATAGAGTCATTAGCGTAATTAGTTGAGTCTCTTGGGTTCGATACTCGGACTTCCTTAGGCTATACTACATTGATCGGTACACTTGCCGATTGTGTGGTTTAGGGTTTAGAGAGTCTTAGTTTTATAAATTTAAAGCTTAGAGAGTCTAGAATTAGGGTAAATTTAGTTAATTTAATTAACCTATTTTCAACACATCAAGTTTTTGGCGCCGCTGCCGGGGACTCTTAGGTAATTGCGTTGATTGCTTTGTTTGGACTTGTTTGACATATTACGTGCTATTTGTGTTCGTTGAGTCGTAGGAGTCTAAAAATCATAAAAAAATCAAAAAAATATTTGCTTTAGTGTCTTTTCTAGGTTAGTGAGTCGTTGTTAGAGTCTTTTCGTTGTTCGTAGTTGGTGGATGCCCCATACGCGCTCGCAGGGACCGCCGCCACCTTTGTTTACAGTCAAGTCTTCTGAGTCGTCTTCTTCGTCTTCTTCAGTTCCACATTCCACCCCCGCCTTCGATTTCACACCGAAGCCATCACCACACGTTTCCCCACCACCCTCCCGTTCTCGTTCGCCTAGTCCTCCACCCGTCATGGCGAACCGCACCGTTTACCAGCAGGCGACCACCGGTTTTACCGGTGCCACTTCACCCATCACTCTTCCCGACATAGCGAATGATAGGTCTTGGCAGATTCCTTCTTACATCATGACAGCCATCACCAATTCTTGCCAGTTCCATGGTCGTGACGACGAGGATGCACCCGCCCACATCAATCGCATCACTCGTCTTTGTGGCACCTACTCCATAGAGGGTGTCAATCTTGATGCTAGGCACCTTCAGGTGTTCCCATTCTCTTTCGCTGGACGCGCAGCCGTCTGGTTCGATTCTCAGCCCGCAGGCACTTTCACTACTTGGGCAGGTCTTCGCGATGCATTCTTAGCCAAGTATTTTCCGCCAGCCAAGGCGTCTCGCCTTCGAGATCAGATCCACTCCTTCCGTATGGAGCCTGATGAGCCATATCATTTAGCTTGGGAGCGTTTCCAGACGCTTCTCTCTCGTTGCTCACAACATGGTTTGTCCGACTGGGCGTTAGTTGAAAAGTTCTATAACGGACTTACTCCTGAGATTAGAGCGCGATTCGATACTTCAGCAGGAGGACAGCTTATGGGAAAGAAGACGGTGGTTGAGTGCAATGATTTGTTTGAGAGTTTTGCACATTCTGATATGGACTACAGCACTACCAGTAGGACTTCCATTCCTGTTCGTACCTCCTCGGCCAGTCGAGGGGTAAACCAAGTTAGCTTGGATCCATCGGTAGCTGCTGCAGTCGAGAGAGTGAGGCAAGAGATTATGGAGGAGGTGAAGCAAGAGATTGATGAGTTAAAGAAGAAATTTGATAGGTGTGAGCTTTGTAGGGGAGGTCACGACACGCTCGAGTGTCCCACACTTACATTAGAGCAGGTAGAGTACATAGCAGGTCAGTCTAGGGGTCAGTTTGGTAGTAATAATAGTTTTAACCCCGGCTGGCAGGGTAGTAGTAGTGGATATCGGTCTTCAGGAAATCCCCCTGGTTTCTCATCTGGTCAGTATCAAAATAGGGGGCCGGGTCTTTACACGAGTAGTGGTTCGGGTCAGAGTGGTCAGTATAGTGGTTCAGGAGGTCAGTTTGCGAGTAGAGGGTCGAATCAAGAGAGTCAAGGTAGTGGCAAGGCTCCAGAGGGTAGTATGAGTAGGATGGAGGAGATGTTAGCTCAGATGATGACACACAGTCGGGCGATGATGACACAACATCAGGTGACGCAGAAATCCTTAGATGAATTTATTCAAACTCAGAATCAAATTAATAAGAGTCACGATCTTTAGCTTAAAAATCAAGAGTCCACTCTTCTAGATCTTAAGAGAACAGTAGGGGATATAGCTAGGCAGTTGAAAGAATCCCCTTCTGGTCAGTATTCAGGTACTACTCACCCAGTCCACCATTCTGTTAAAGCAATTACTACTCGCAGTGGGTTGAGTCTAGGAGAGGTCGTGAGAGAGAGAGAGTTGAGGAAGAAGAAGATGATTATGTAGATGAGGTGATTGAGTTGGAGGCTCCAGGCAAGGTGCAACATAGGATAGACCCAGCAAGTACCGCACACGCCGAGAAGTCACCAGTAGAGAAGAAAGAGGAGAAGCAGCCGAAGAAGGTTCGGCCACCACCGTGAGTGATTGATATTTCTCGTCTTCCGTTTCCCGCTCGAGCTAGGCAGCAGATATATGCTAGGGAGTATGACAAATTCCTTGACATGTTCACCCAGCTGAAGGTGAATCTTCCGTTTATAGAGGCCTTGAGATCCATGCCCAAATACGTCAAATTCCTTAAGGATTTTCTCAAGCGTAAGGATGGGGTAGGAGAGTGTTCAAGTAAGTCAGTGAGTGGAGAGTGTTCGGCAGTGATCCTAAATAAACTTCCTGAGAAACTCACTGATCCGGGCATTTTTACGATCCCTTGTTTGTTTGGTGGTGATGTTAAAAACCACGCATTAGCGGACCTAGGTGCTAGTATTAATTTGATGCCATATTCATTTTACGAAAAACTAGGCCTTGGTGATTTGAAGCCAACTCGTATGACCCTCTCATTAGCCGATAAGTCAGTTAAGTACCCTAGAGGGATAGTTGAGAATCTGTTAGTGAAAGTTGATAGGTTTGTGTTTCCGGCTGATTTTGTAGTGTTAGATATGGAGGCCGATGATAGAGTTCCGTTGATTTTAGGGCGCCCGTTCTTGAACACGGCTAAAGCGTTGATAGATGTCTTCTTAGGCACGATTACACTTAGAGCGGGTGACGAGTCGGTAGTGTTTGAGGTGAATAATGCAAGAGGGAAGAGTGAGAAAGTCGAGGCGATAGTGTCATTGGGGGAGAGGGAGAAGGTTGAGAGTGATGAGAAAAAGGTGGTGAGTGAGCCGAGTCTAGAGAAGGTTATAAAACCCAAGTGTGGGGATCCACCTGATAGGAGAGTCGAAGAGTTGGAAGAGAGATTGTCGAGGTTGGAGTCTAGGATAGAGACACTGAGTCAGGCTCAGTGTGGGGATAGGTTTCGAGATGATACGTTTAGATTCAAACCGCCCGATGGAGAGTCGAGAGAGTATGAGGGAGTTAGGAGAGATGCGGGCGATGTTAGGAATGATAGTGCTATAGCCCGTAAGGTGCGGGCGATGTTAGAAGGTGATCCCCGCGTATATGACCCTCCGTGAGTGCGTGAATAGTTGTGACCCACTTGTAGAGTTTGTACATTGAGTCTTTGTCTGCGTCGTATCTTTAGTTTAGTGTTTGTGTGTTTTAGTGACTTTTGCATCATTTTCGTGTGTTTGCGTCTTTTGTGTGTTTTGTCAAGTATTTTGCAGGTTGCATCACCTTCACGTGGTTCGGATCGACGTCCGATTAGTATAACAGGTTTGTGGAATGTTGAAAACCGACGAAATATATGCAGGGGCAGTTTAGGAATAAAGCAAAAATGAATTCTGCGCATCCTGCTGATTGCTGCGAGCTGTGTTGCTATTACCTGATGTTCAGGCGGCCCGCCTCAACTAAACCCACATTTTAAGCGGGCCGCGCGGACCTCAAGATAGTTTGCGGTGGTTTAAGTTTAAGCGGCCCGCATATACTTATCATCATACCTCAAGCGGGCCGCGAGCCCACTACTATGCACGATGGGCTGTTCAGGCCCAATAGATTTCAGCTCATTCGATCCATTTATCCATATTTGACCCATTTTCATCCATTTTTCACCATTATTATTCGGGTCGGTTTGGGTCGACGTTCAGGTATGTTTTCCTGCATTTGTTGTTGTTGTATTTGAGTCGTTTGTTACCGGGTTTATTTCCATCTTAAGTGTGGGGAAACGGGTTGCATATTTTTGAGGCATTAAAATGTGATTTTTCACTAAATTTTCATCCCGTTATCCGTTGCATCTACACTTTGGTTAGTTTTGGCACTTGGGTTGTTCGAGGACGAGCAAAGTGTCGGGAGGGGGTAAGATGGTAATTCGGTGGTGTACTTTGAGTCTTTTATTTTGTACCATGCGTCTAAGTTAGTAGTTTTTGAGTTTTTTTTTGTGTTTCGAGTCGGTATTGCTTTGGTGTTTTCTTGTTTTTGTTTATGCAGGTTTGAATATGTACCACCCGTACTCAATCTCCATTCGGGTGAGTTTGGAGCTGTTTATTCAAATTTCAGGCATTTATCAAGCATGTCAGTCAGAGTCAAAGCCGATCGCGAATGAAATGCTATACGATCGAGCTGGATTGGACGAGAGTTTTAGAGCATTCTCGCGAATTAAACCAGCTAAGTCCTTTCCAATTTGCCCTTAGTCTTTTATTTTTTTCTTTATTTTTAGTCTTTTGAGTCGGTTTCCATCCTACATTGAGGGCAATGTAGAGTTTAAGTGTGGGGATGGGAAACTATTGTTTAGTGTCGTTAGTTTAGTTAGTCGAGTCATAAAAAAAAAAAAAAATTAGAAAATGTCTTTTGAAATAAGAAGTTTGCAAAATAAAAACGGAAAATGATAGAAAAGTCGGGTTTTTGTTCGGGTTCAAATAATGATAATATTAGATAAAATAATCGTGCTTGTGTCTAGTTTGGGATGCGCGGGTAGGCTCGGTTCGGTTCTGGGTTCCTTTGATCTTAATATTACCTAATTGTCGGTCTACTAGTGGGTTCTCATCTAGGGAAAGTGAGGAAATTGAAACCGCCAAAAATAGTATAAGGGGCACCGTTATAAGCTAAGATCGTTAGAGTTTTTAGTCATTATCTCGTTGAAAAAGAAAAAAAAATAGAATAAAAAGTGAGCTAGAAACTAAATGAAAGTAGCACAGGTCTATGTAATCAGAGTTGGGGATAGCGACTCTACAGCCGGAATGCCTCTGGGATGTGTGAAATCGCCTTGCCGAATAAAAGTACCGAAACCTAAGTAGTCTGTGATTGGGGATAGCGACTCTACAGTCGGATTACCGCTTGGTTAGGGAAAGCATCGTCTAGTCTCACGAATGAAAAAAAAAATGGAAAAAAAAAGAAAAAGCAAGAAAGAAAAGAAAAAGAAAAAAAAATGGAAAAATTGATTTGATTTTAAACTCTCTTGATCTTGGTATAAAACGGTTAGGAAATAACCCAGTGGTTGTTCCTTTTGTCCTATAAGCTTGAGGGGGGATTAGGTGGACTTGCAATTCTTAGCGTGAGACCCTAGGTAGATTGACCGCACTTGAACTTAAATTGCATGATAAGGGCTCAGAACCGGGTTGGGTTTAAGTGGATCAAAATACTTGCAATCGCGGCTAACATGAGTTTCGATTTTAATAAAATAACTTATACTTTTGGCCCGTTCGATTATTCCGACTATGATTCCGTTTGTATAATTCTTTTTCGAGGACGAAAAAAGGTTAAGTGTGGGGATATTTGATGTATTGTAAAATACATCTTTATTCGCGTCTAGGTTTGTTCGGTTTTAGTTAGATTTAGTGTCGTTTTAGTTTAGATTGTATTTGCTTTTGATTATTTTGTGTTTTCAGGTATGTTGAGCTGAAAAGGAGCGGAAACGAGTAAATTATGACAAGGGAAAGTGTCGGGTCAAGGACTGGAAGCTTGTGAGCGGAAATATGATTGAAAATGCAGTTCTGGAGTGCCCAGGCGGGCCGCGATAACTTATGAGACACTCATTCGCGGGCCGCATCAACTAAGCACATGGATCCGGTCATTTGAAGGCGCGCGGCCCGCTTATACATACCCTAAACTTTGAGGCGGGCCGCGAGGGTGTTGTGATCGCGAAACAGCTTTGAATCAGATACGGAATTTAGGGTTTTGGCAATATAAATCATCATTAACATCAACAGCCGAGATTAACAATAACTTTACGAATTTTAGACATCTTGGGCGACCATTAGAGGCTGATTAAGGGTTGTTGAAGTGCTCGGGACGCGTGGAATCATCGGGGATCATTCAGGAGCACTCGGGATCGAAGAAAACGGGTTTTACAATCTTGTTCATTCGTTTTTCGTTTGTTTTTTATTATTCGATGATGAATTCTGTTTTGATATTGATTGCTATGTTTTTAGACATGATTATTGGCTAAATTTCTGTTACTACCTAGACATGGATGAATGATTGTTTAAGTTTGATTATTTTTGGATTTATGGAAGCTATGGATAGTTTATAAATTGTAAACGGTTTGTTCTATCGGTTAGATGTGTTTGCGTGCTTGATGGTATTTAATTGTTGATTATTGCTTCGCTTGAATCTTGGTGACGGTCTTTATCACGGAATAGAGTCGGGCTAGGGTTTTAGGTTTTGGTGAGTGTCTATATCACATAATAAACCTTTGATCCTTTAGGGTGAAAATCATGTAAGTAACCTTAGAAGTAATAATTGGTAATTTAATAAAATCAAGTGTTCTACTAATCGTCAATAGCTGTAAGGTGCGAGATTATTGCTAGGTCTAAGTGATTAAACCGCAAGGTGGGTCCTTCTTAGAAAGTTAACCTATTTGCTGCTGTCTAGCAAGTCTAGCTGAGAAAACAAACCTATCCTAGGTTTAGGTCTCGTAAGGGAGTGAACCTTGTAGGATACTTTTATAAACCCCATTAGGTGTCTTGTAAAGGAGTCTAATAACCGGTAGTTTAACAACCTTTAAGGGATCTTAGCGTGCTCTTGATAGGGGTCCTTAGATTTCCCGATAGGTGAGAATTTCAAGATCCCGGTTCCATAGCAGACAACTTCCAATTATAATCATAACTAAAAGCAATCAGGATTCCTGTCTAGGTAGTTCCTTCATCATCCTTGAGTTCAGTCTTCGTGTGAGTTCGTTTCTAGTTCGTCTTGCTAGTTTAGTCGTTATTTGCATTTTTTTAGGATTTTTAGAAACCCCCCCCCCCCAATCAACAACCAATTAGTTAAGTCCGTGTCAGTCTAAGTCTAGATAGAGTCATTAGCGTAATCAGTAGAGTCTCTTGGGTTCGATACTCGGACTTCCTTAGGCTATACTACATTGATCGGTACACTTGCCGATTGTGTGGTTTAGGGTTTAGAGAGTCTTAGTTTTATAAATTTAAAGCTTAGAGAGTCTAGAATTCGGGTAAATTTAGTTAATTTAATTAACCTATTTTCAACACATCACAAACCCACAACAAAAATAACAAAGGCAACGGATACTTACATGCCCGATCCCGTGCATACGCATCCACTAACGGTCAGCCTTGAGAAGCTCAAGTGACGAAGTAAGGCTATCTCTAGCCTCTTCAGCCTCTCTTGCCCGCGCTTCAGCTTCAGTAGCACGGGCAGAGACTTCCTCAATAGCGGCCCCCCGGGTCCGCACTTCACCCCTTTTTTTTCAAGAAGAACACAAGTATACAAATATTATCAACATACTTGTGAGACATACGCAAATTCAAAGGCAAAAAAGACTTATACCTGAAGGCCCAAGATAGTTTTCGATAAGTTGGTACGATCAACATTTGCCCCTTCAAGAGCCTTTGCAGCGCGAGCCCCCGCCTCCTTGGCCTCGTCAAGAGCCTTTGCTAGGCGAGCTTCCGCCTCTTTGGCCTCTTGGGCAGCCGCAACAGCTGCTGCCTTCTCTTTAACCAGCGCAACATTTGCTGCCTTAGCATTGACAAGCTCCTGGCGAACACGAAAGAGAGTTTCATTCTGTTTGGCCCAAGAGTCTTTCCAAGCCTTGCGTTCATTAGAAAGTGTCT
Source organism: Helianthus tuberosus (assembly GCA_030545235.1). Lineage (NCBI taxonomy): Eukaryota > Viridiplantae > Streptophyta > Magnoliopsida > Asterales > Asteraceae > Helianthus > Helianthus tuberosus. The sequence continues at coordinate 6,186,683 of CM060422.1, read as the reverse complement.
CGCGCTCATTAGAAAGAGATTCTTTCCAACTCTTGCGCTCAGTGGAAAGCAGTTTTGCAAGGGTACGAACCTGTTTAAGCTCAGCAGTTGCAGCCCACTCTTCAGTCTGCTTACGCTTTTCAAACGTAGCCCTATCCCTTTCAAGCTGCTCTGCACCCTGACGTGCAGCCTTCACCAACTCCTCAGCCTCGGCACGCAAGCACACATTCTCCTCCTCCCTGCGCCCCAACACCTTATACTTTTCCATAATGGCATCGGCCATTACGGAACTCCCAACAAGCATGGAGGAGAGTTGGTTAATCTGGGCCTCACTTGACAGAGAACGGGCCCGGTTGACTTCAAAAGGGGTGCCCAAACCACCCAAAATCTCCCTACTCGCAGAGGGGTCAACAGTAATATCATCCCCTTGCAATACGGTCCAGGGGGCGGTGATAAGCCATGGCCCGATCTTCTGTATAGGTGCGGTAATAATACTCCAATTCAGACTCTTCAGGCTGAATGGGAGTCTCTACGAAACCCGCACCCCCAGAAACGGAACCAGAAGCCTTCCCAGCAGCAGGAGACTTCGGCCTTTCAGTATAAGCAAATTTCAGGCCCAGATCATCAGCATCCTCTGGGGTAATGACATTATCATGGGAATCCACCGTGTCATAGATCTGGGCCGCAGGCCCCTTCCCAGTATCCTCCTCCCACACAGAGGGCTCAGGCGTAACAACCTTATGAACCCCCACATCCGCAGCAGTGTCATGCGGGGGAGGAGGAGGAGCATCAAAGATGGAGAACCCTTCATCTTGGGGTTCTGCAATCAAAGCAAAAATACGTTAAACTACAAGTACAAACACAAAATACTTGTCCAAGTTACGCATTACGTACCAGGAACAACCACAGGCTTCTTTTGTCCCACAAAAGCCCCGCGTCTGGTCTGAATCTTCGGCTTCTTTTTCTCACCAGCATCAACAGCTTTCCCTGCTTTTCTCTTCTTCTCATCAGCAGGCTAAGAACCCGCAGTGGTTCCACCTGTGGCCGCACCAGCACCTGGAACACCCAAGCCCTCAAGGGTGTCAGATACTACCACGTAATCGGTATATCTGTGGAAATGAGAACGAGAGATACCTGCTGCATGCGGAACCAAAGGCGGAACAACAGGAGCCTCAGTTTTCTTCTTGCCGCGACCCCGCACGGGTTTATCCACTTGCTTCTTCTCTGCATGCTTTTTGGGAGCACCCTTCGACTCAAACTTACCAAGGGCCCCAAGAGTACCTGCATGTAAAATATCAGCAACATGAAACTTATAAGACAAGAAAAGAAGGCTATGAATTATACCTTTGCCCTGCGGCAGGGGTGCCTTCATTGCCTCGCGTGTAGGAACGCGGAAGTTATGGAGAATGGTCAAATTAAAACCTGCACCTTCAGCAGTCTTGACAATATCAACCTTGCTAGTAAAGGTTGGATCGAATATCTTCCACAGCTCAACAACAACTTCTGATAATACACGTTCAAATTAATAACAAACAAGGGAATAATGAAACCGCACAAGAGTAAGAACACTTACCACCAGTTTTCTCCCGCACAACGGGCTTTGGATGCTTATCAGCCCTAGTCAATAACATCCGCAGCATCCACAATTCATTGTTCTCCAACGGCCTATGCTCAATAGTCCTTAACCTTGGGAACCACTCCGCATTCTCTGCATTAGGAATGGCAATATCCTCCGCAGGGATAGGCTCATTAACATTCCGCAAAGTCATATTGAGAACAACCGTTGCAGCTTTAACATAGAAGAACTTGCTCTTCCACTTTGTAATACCCTTGGGAGGGCTCATCAACTTGGTGCTTCCGTACCGTTCTCTGAAAGAGAAGAACCCAGTGTTTACCGTCAACTGATAAAACCCCCGGAAATTATCAACGGTAACCGGCAAACCAAGAGCACGAAAAGTTGATTCAAAGTGTCTAATACGAATAAACCCAAAAGGACTCATCTGGGAGATATGGACCTTGTAATACTCCAACAACTCAGCAACAAAAAAGGTCAATGGTAAACGAAGGTTACCATCGATGAAAGAATCAGCCCACATGATCACACGACCGGCTGGAGCACAAGCACCGGTGTCACCGTCTTGGGGATAAACAGCCCCAAACTCGGGGGGCATCTGTGTACTGGTCATCAGTTGGTCGAACGACGCTTTCGACCACTTCAAGGGTGGCAAGCCACCACCAGGGGCACTACCACCATCATCTTCGTCTTCACCACCCACCGGAGAAGAAGTTTCAGGGTTTTCACCCTCCACATTGTGTGGGTTAGATGCTTCAGCCATCAAGAAATAAAAATGAAGAAGAGAAGTATCGAGTTAAACAAAAACTCAGAAAACCGCCAGAAATAAAGACAGATTGATCGGAGAAGACAAAGAGATAACACTCTATTCACCGGAGAAATTTTTGAAATTTGAACAAAGTGAGGAGAAGTCAAACGGTTTCCCCTTATATACTCATCGCAATTAATGCGATGCAGTAAAACCGACTTACGACGTTCAAAAAGGGCCACTGACGTATCGCCACGTGTTCAGCGACTTTTCAGCTGACGGTTATCACGCGCGCGTGGCCGCCCACGCGCCTGACACAAAAGACCTTTACACTACTTGCTACAGTGCAGTTATGACCTCGGTCAGTGCAAACGTCCTTTCAAATCAGCACATGTCAGAATCCTACCAACTTCAACAACCCATACGTGCAATCATGACGTATGCAACAGAAAGCGACAACTTTATCCAAACATAAGCGGCATGCGGTTTCTCTGGTTTACCGCACCATAACCCATACCGCATGTCGTTTTTTACATACCCCTCAAAAAAGGAAAAAATATATATCTCTACATTATATAAAGGGGTATAAACAATAAACCGTACATACCCACGAGCACACGTGGAATATGCGGAGACGACATACACAAACCCGCATAGGTGTGTCAAATACTCAGAACCAGCATGGTTCTTCGGACTGCGAAAACCGCTTCTCAGGATGCGGCAAACCGCACTCCATGCAAGTTTCTTCAAGCTTCAAAGCCCTCATTTCCGGTTCACAACCACGGAGGGGATGCAAACAGCTTCTCCTTAAGGAAAAAGACAAGTGTGCTGAGCAACCGCACATCAGCAACCCTGTCTCCTGAACCTTCAAGAGCTACGTCCAGGCTACAAGACTTCTAGAAGCGAGTTCTTTGCTACAAACCGCAACCACTCGTGAGTAGTTACTACAAACCGCAACTATGCGAACGGTAGCTACGGAAGAGCCACAACTAAACCACCATGCGGAGGAGCAAAGCTACTTCAAGGAAAACTGCTTTTCAACTAAGCATTAAGGGAAGTGGCTACAAAACGAATGCGGAAGAGTTTCAACCAACTTCCCAAGTATCTAAGGTGATCTCCTCCGGCAACACTACTTAAAGAAAAGCTACTTTCCACCAAAGCGTGAAGGAAAGTAGCTCCAGAACAGTGGTAACAGGTCTGCTTATGACTAGTTACCCACCTATGGACCGCATAAAATAAACAATGGTGGGCACAACCCTGCCTACGACCATGTTTATCTGCCCATAGTCCAGATTCACATTGTTCGACCAAACATGGCCAACAATGACGCAACTACCCCACGTGGCTCCAACAAACATGGCCAATAGGGTACGGCAACGAGGTAACCGCAAAGAACGTGCGGTCACTTCAGAGCTAAACCGCAGAGGACGTGCGGTTACTAGAGAGCTAACTGGAAAACATGAACACCCCACAAAACAGGGATCATCGTTACATGTCCAGTAGCTGAACATAGAGCTTGAGCAAAGTACTTACAACTTTGCACTAGCTGACGCAGAGGTTACAACTAGAGTGGCCAAGACGGACATCTTCCGTCACGATCTCAAAGGTTGGTTCGAACCTTGCTAACACCTTCAGTCACCATCTCAAAGGTTGGTTCGAAACACCAACAGGTGGCTGATGACATCAGAAAAAGGTAGACCAAGAGTCAAGTCCTTGGCTGAGAATCCCGCATCAGACGGAACTTGCTCACCGGACATCCTTCTCAAAGGAAGAAACAATCCACTCGAAAGGCCTACCGTCAACAACTTGAAGGAGGAACCATCCAAATGGCCCATATTCTACCTTCTAGACACCATACTCCAGTATTCCTCCCACATTCAACTTGCATAAGGAAGAAACACTAGACTGGGGGGACTTGAAGGGGTATGGTCCCAGATCTCGCGTCAGCATGACCGCGAATGACCATTACCCTTATCAAAAACCTCCACCAGCAATAAATTCACCTGTGTCCGCGTGGGCACGCGCGAACACAGCGGTCCAATCTGTCCAGTGATGAGAAGACTTACCTTAAGGACGGAAACCAATGTTACGCATAGCGATGCGGCCCCGCACCGCATCCTATGAACATTTTCGTCACGACAAGGGATCTGGACAACAGTAACAGTCACTAAGCAGCGATGAGGCATGACACCGCATCCCGCATAAATCATGGATGGAACAACCAACACGGGAACAACATCAATGACCGCAAGCAGCGATGCGACCTGGCACCGCATCCTGCCTACAAGGCAAGTGGGTCTGACACCACAGTGCAAGTGGCACTGGGCACAGTCGCCCACCGTCCCACGTGTATACAACAGTCTGACACCACAGCAGGACGTGGCATCACCACCGTAACCGACAGGTCTGACACACCTGCAAATAGCTGTGTGTCACACCCCGATATTTCCACGTTTGACCGGTGGGCCCGGTAGGGGAGTATCGTGACGTAGTTGATATCATCATAGTCAAACAACACAATATATAAATGCACAGCGGAAGCAAAAGATAAATATATTACAATCCGAATATAAAGTAATATCAAGCATTACAACGGAAAGTAAAGGATCCACAGGCGGATCAAATAAAAGGAAAAACTGTTCAACAGACTTTGGACGCCTAGAACTTGCAAGATTCCTTATTAACGCCCTGAGCTTCCAGCCAATTACGTTCAGTACCTGTCACTTAACCTTTTTGGAAAATACGTCAGTTTTCACAGGTAAATACACTCAACCGACTCATTTGAAAAGAGTTTAAGAAAATTGATTTAGATGCACCAGGCACAAAATATTTTGACACTTTGATTAAACTGCACAAGGCAAAATTAATCTTGTATTTAGATGCACCAGGCACAAAATATTTTGACACTTTTATAACTTGGGACAATTATATAAATAATCTTGTATACAGATTTACAGGTTCGTTATACGTTCAGGGCCCGATGTAGAAACCGAGTCAATATTAACAGACACGCCACAAGTATAAGCCCACAAGAGAGTGAGATACCGTTTCCCTTTAAGCAACTTTCAGTGTATGCCTACACCCCGTGCTTAAGGCGTGGCCATTTTATAATACAATGATGTCAAGGATATCCGGGACATGGTCATTAACCCCTAAAGGCTTTTATTTCAAACAATACAGATTAAAACGGGTTACCTCAATAATTTAACCTCAATACGATTAAACATTCAATACCCGACCAAGCGGTATTATTATAATACCGTATCCCAAGCCCGTATAGGGAAAATAAGTTAAGAGAATTTACCTGAGCTAAATATAAATTCAATCCCAGCCGTATATCAATTCAGCAAGCACAAGTACTTCTACTGGGGCTCTTAATCTGGAACGAAGGTTTTTAATAACCTATTAGATTTCTAACGGGTCTTTAATTAAGCCTATGCTTAGACCGGTTAGTTTTAAAGAGGAAGATACGGTTCAAACGCACGATATGGCGAAGACCGGTTTAGAATGTGGTTTTTGACCCGACAAGCTTATATGCTTGTTTAATATGGGTAACTTAAACACATTCTGGATTTTGAGACAAAAAAGATATGGTTTGACCCGTTTCGGCTAATTTATGCAAACTAGTCACATAAGCCGATCCGAACGCGACAAGCGCGTAACGAGTAACCATGAGAGTCATATACAGGTTTCCTAAGTTAATATGCCTTAAATATGTTGTGATATCAGTAGGATACCTTCCAATACGCCCAAAACGAGTTTAATCTCAATATAAGCCCCGAAGGGTATTTTGGTCATTTACCTAAGGCATATATACTACCTGTCATACAACTAACTAAACGTCGTGACCATAAGGTATAACCTCGGAAGGTTATTCCCTATATACTATGGTCACCTAATGTGTTTGGTCGGATCCTAATGATCGACCAAACGGGTCGGGTTCGAAAGTATAAGCGATTGTTTAGATCGCTTACCTTACGACCCTACATAAGCACTAAACTAAAAGTGATGAGCTAAGCATGTTAAAACATGCTTAACTAAGTTTAGAAAACAGGTTTGGTATCAAAACAAACGGTTTTGATACCTAAGAGTAGTTTGGTTACAAAATACGCAAGAATACGCATTTTGGTCGAAACTACGACTCGTCACTAAGCTTAGATAACGTGGTAATCAGTAGGTATAGTCACTAGGGACTATAACCATCGTGATTACGATCACGTTATGAAGTCCAAACGAACTTCGCATTGACCATAAACTGGTCAATGTAGAAAGTCAAACAAAGTTTGACTTTAACGCTAAAACGAATAAAAGAACGAAGGAACACTTACAAAGGGTCCCCGAAAGCTAATCTTGATCCAAGTAACTCAGGTATGAAGCAATGGCTTCAACTTAGAGCATTCTTAGATCAGATTTGTGGGTTTTGTAAGTGAATGGGTTGGGTATTTATAGGATTTTCCATATAGAATATTCCTAGCATATTCCAAGCATATTCCTAGCATATTCCAAGCATATTCCTAGCATATTCCTAGCATATTCCAAGCATATTCCTGGCATATTCCTTAGCATATACCTTAGTATATTCCTGGCATATGGCTAAAACGGATATTTAACTGGGTACCGGGTATTTTATCTAGCGTTTAAATCCCGGTTTATGGCGTTCTAAATTATTTTTATTACTCTATAAAAATAAACTCGCCAAGATATTACTGAAATAAATTTCAGTTGCCAAGACTAGCTGCGTTGTCTGCGTTTTGCAGTAGAAGCACTGTGTTGCGCAGAAACACACGGTACACGCTTAAACTTTGAAAAATAACGTTTTTAGGCGTTTTAATTTATTTTTCAACACGGACCTGATTAAAATAAGATTTTAATCATAACAAAATATTTGTGGGATTTAAATATTATCCGGTCGGTCACCAACGTTCGTTTGGTCGTACGATCGCGATGTTCGGTTAATTACGACGACATGCGCATAAGCGCGAAAAACGATCCAAATTGCGTGAAGAATGGATTTTTCTTATGCCAAACACTAAAATAAAATATTTTAGTGGTTACATAAATTTTTGGATGTCCGGATGTATTCAGAACGTAAGTTATGCGCGAAAATGCAAACTTATGCACTTTTTGACGCTTTTAGTCCCTGATCCTTCTACACTTGATCTAACATGATTTCTTGCACTTTGAGCCCTCTAACTTGACTTTTAAGGGCCTTAAGACATAACCAAACTTTGTTAAGTCCTTGGGTAACTTTATGGTTACCCGAAAAGTCATAAATTTCAACGTTGACGCTTTTAACCCCTCGTATACGAATATTGTCATAACTTTCTCATATGATAGCGAAAGTTAATGAAATTTTTATCATGTATTTTGGTGAGCATAATTGATCATTACAAAGCTTCGGGTTACTAAAAGGTCACTCAGAGGTATACTTTAAACATGCTGACACATTTAACCCCTGTAGTTTGCAATCTCTCACTTTCTTTCACAATTAGCTTCGTATGATCCATGAATCATTCGTTTAAGGGTATAAACATCATGTAGGGATATTGTAGGGTATATTTATCCATTGTTGATATTTTGAACCCTTATATTCACATATTTTCCATGTTTGTCATCTTTAGTCCTTCTAGAGTATTCTTTCACACGTTCAAAGCTTATGACACATGTCAATACATTATAGGACGTGAATTTTTCGAGGTGTTACATCCTCACCCCCTTAAAAGAAATCTCGACCTCGAGATTTGTTAAAATGCTGGAAGTACTTTTTGTCGCATAATGGACTTAACTTCTATAACATATCTGGAGTCCTTCTAAGCTCCCAATATAAACCATATTGGTTAATTTATTTAGAAGGACTCCAGATATGTTATAGAAGTTAAGTCCATTATGCGACAAAAAGTACTTCCAGCATTTTAACAAATCTCGAGGTCGAGATTTCTTTTAAGGGGGTGAGGATGTAACACCTCGAAAAATTCACGTCCTATAATGTATTGACATGTGTCATAAGCTTTGAACGTGTGAAAGAATACTCTAGAAGGACTAAAGTTGACAAACATGGAAAATATGTGAATATAAGGGTTCAAAATGTCAACAATGGATAAATATACCCTAAAATATCCCTACATGATGTTTATACCCTTAAACGAATGATTCATAGATCATACGAAGCTAATTGTGAAAGAAAGTGAGAGATTGCAAACTACAGGGGTTAAATGTGTCAGCATGTTTAAAGTATACCTCTGAGTGACCTTTTAGCAAACCCGAAGCTTTGTAACGATCAATTATGCTCACCAGAATACATGATAAAAATTTCACTAAGTTTCGCTATCATATGAGAAAGTTATGACAATATTCGTATACGAGGGGTTAAAAGCGTCAACGTTGAAATTTATGACTTTTCGGGTAACCATAAAGTTACCCAAGGACTTAACAAAGTTTGGTTATGTCTTAAGGCCCTTAAAAGTCAAGTTAGAGGGCTCAAAGTGCAAGAAATCATGTTAGATCAAGTGTAGAAGGATCAGGGACTAAATGCGTCAAAAAGTGCATAAGTTTGCATTTTCGCGCATAACTTACGTTCTGAATACATCCGGACATCCAAAAATTTATGTAAGCACTAAAATATTTTATTTTAGTGTTTGGCATAAGAAAAATCCATTCGTCACGCAATTTGGATCGTTTTTCGCGCTTATGCGCATGTCGTCGTAATTAACCGAACATCGCGATCGTACGACCAAACGAACGTTGGTGACCGACCGGATAATATTTAAATCCCACAAATATTCTGTTATGATTAAAATATTATTTTAATCAGGTCCGTGTTGAAAAATAAATTAAAACGCCTAAAAACGTTATTTTTCAAAGTTTAAGCGCGTACCGTGTGTTTCTGCGCAACACAGTGCTTCTACTGCAAAACGCAGACAACGCAGCCAGTCCTGGCAACTGAAATTTATTTCAGTAATATCTTGGCGAGTTTATTTTTATAGAGTAATAAAAATAATTTAGAACGCCATAAACCGGGATTTAAACGCTAGATAAAATACCCGATACCCAGTTAAATACCCGTTTTAGCCATATGCCAGGAATATGCTAAGGTATATGCTAAGGAATATGCCAGGAATATGCTTGGAATATGCTAGGAATATGCTAGGAATATGCTAGGAATATGCTTGGAATATGCTAGGAATATGCTAGGAATATGATTGGAATATGCTAGGAATATGCTTGGAATATGCTAGGAATATTCTATATGGAAAATCCTATAAATACCCAACCCATTCACTTAAAAAACCCACAAATCTGATCTAAGAATGCTCTAAGTTGAAGCCATTGCTTCATACCTGAGTTACTTGGATCAAGATTAGCTTTCGGGGACCCTTTGTAAGTGTTCCTTCGTTCTTTTATTCGTTTTAGCGTTAAAGTCAAACTTTGTTTGACTTTCTGCATTGACCAGTTTATGGTCAATGCGAAGTTCGTTTGGACTTCATAACGTGAGCGTAATCACGATGGTTATAGTCCCTAGTGACTATACCTACTGATTACCACGTTATCTAGGCTCAGTGACGAGTCGTAGTTTTGACCAAAATGCGTATTCTTGCGTATTTTGTAACCAAACTACTCTTAGGTATCAAAACCGTTTGTTTTGATACCAAACCTGTTTTCTAAACTTAGTTAAGCATGTTTTAACATGCTTAGCTCATCACTTTTTGTTTAGTGCTTATGTAGGGTCGTAAGGTAAGCGATCTAAACAATCGCTTATACTTTCGAACCCGACCCGTTTGGTCGATCATTAGGATCCGACCAAACACATTAGGTGACCATAGTATATAGGGAATAACCTTCCGAGGTTATACCTTATGGTCACGACGTTTAGTTAGTTGTATGACAGGTAGTATATATGCCTTAGGTAAATGACCAAAATACCCTTCGGGGCTTATATTGAGATTAAACTCGTTTTGGGCGTATTGGAAGGTATCCTACTGATATCACAACATATTTAAGGCATATTAACTTAGGAAACCTGTATATGACTCTCATGGTTACTCGTTACGCGCTTGTCGCGTTCGGATCGACTTATGTGACTAGTTTGCATAAATTAGCCGAAACGGGTCAAACCATATCTTTTTTGTCTCAAAATCCAGAATGTGTTTAAGTTACCCAAATTAAACAAGCATACAAGCTTGTCGGGTCAAAAACCACATTCTAAACCGGTCTTCGCCATATCGTGCGTTTGAACCGTATCTTCCTCTTTAAAACTAACCGGTCTAAGCATAGGCTTAATTAAAGACCCGTTAGAAATCTAATAGGTTATTAAAAACCTTCGTTCCGGATTAAGAGCCCCAGTAGAAGTACTTGTGCTTGCTGAATTGATATACGGCTGGGATTGAATTTATATTTAGCTCAGGTAAATTCTCTTAACTTATTTTCCCTATACGGGCTTGGGATACGGTATTATAATAATACCGCTTGGTCGGGTATTGAATGTTTAATCGTATTGAGGTTAAATTATTGAGGTAACCCGTTTTAATCTGTATTGTTTGAAATAAAAGCCTTTAGGGGTTAATGACCATGTCCCGGATATCCTTGACATCATTGTATTATAAAATGGCCACGCCTTAAGCACGGGGTGTAGGCATACACTGAAAGTTGCTTAAAGGGAAACGGTATCTCACTCTCTTGTGGGCTTATACTTGTGGCGTGTCTGTTAATATTGACTCGGTTTCTACATCGGGCCCTGAACGTATAACGAACCTGTAAATCTGTATACAAGATTATTTATATAATTGTCCCAAGTTATAAAAGATTAATTTTGCCTTGTGCAGTTTAATCAAAGTGTCAAAATATTTTGTGCCTGGTGCATCTAAATCAATTTTCTTAAACTCTTTTCAAATGAGTCGGTTGAGTGTATTTACCAGTGAAAACTGACGTATTTTCCAAAAAGGTTAAGTGACAGGTACTGAACGTAATTGGCTGGAAGCTCAGGGCGTTAATAAGGAATCTTGCAAGTTCTAGGCGTCCAAAGTCTATTGAACAGTTTTTCCTTTTATTTGATCCGCCTGTGGATCCTTTACTTTCCGTTGTAATGCTTGATATTACTTTATATTCGGATTGTAATATATTTATCTTTTGCTTCCGCTGTGCATTTATATATTGTGTTATTTGACTATGATGATATCAACTACGTCACGATACTCCCCTACCGGGCCCACCGGTCAAACGTGGAAATATCGGGGTGTGACACTGTGCGATGTCAGGCTAATTACTCAACTACCCTCCTTCACTCCTCGACTATAAATACTCACCCCAAACCAGGTTTGAGGTATCACTTCTCAACTCTCTCACTACGACTACTATCACACTTTGCTTCCCAAGCAAATTACTGATTCTCACGCCGAAGAGTGGTAACAAGGAGCACCCCCCACCCCATCCTCCTTGTTGCGAGTCACAGTTTGTTTCCTTGTGCTGGAAACCCACCACCAGACGATCCAGCCGGCGATCCTCGAAAAGAAGGGATTAACCCTCTTGACGAGACCAGTGAGTTAACCCACCCGGTTAACCGTTGTTTCATCAGACCCGGACTAGGTCGTGTCTTGCCTATTTTCCTATAGTTATGGCTCTGATACCAATCTGTCACACCCCAACCGATGGCGAAAACATCGGGGCATGGCACTGAGCGAAACAGATTGTCTAGAAGTTTCCATAACAATTATCATTACCAATTAATTTAAAATAACATGTCACATACCATGTCTCAAAAGGTAAAAAAATTATTACAGACAAAATCTAGGAAAATATTTCTATTCCAACAACTCAGATTTCAAAATAGAGCAATTGTTTATCTCCTTCTAGAGACCCTTGATTAAGTTTGTACAGACAACTATTTGTTGGCCTCTAGAGCCTTATTCTAGCTTCGATTTCCTACCAGATGTGCATCCTAAACACCTGTCACATACGTTAAAATAAAGTCAATACATATAATGTAAAGGAGAGCATACAAGTTTGATAATAGCATATAGAGTTCGAATTTGTTTACGCATAACCAGCACGTACACATAGAGAAATGAAGCACGTTAGTTATCGACATAGATCCATCGATACCAATGACTACGAGTTGACTGCCCGAGGCAGTTCGCAATACATGATTACCACCGTAATCCATGCAAGTAATTGTCCTTAACAACCCCTGCGAACAGGTGCTGAGTCCAAACTATAGTACTATCGTTGCTAAGGCAGGTAGACAACATTCCATGTGTAAACATAACAAACAAGCATTCATAAGCCACGTATAACATGCATTAACGGTTAGCGTTTAAATAGTATTGAGTAGTGTGTTGATTGTGGTTTGAATATTCGTAACGTATGTAACACCCAAAAGTGCGTAAGGCAAAAAGGGATCGAGTATACTCACAGCGATGATGGATTGAAGGGAGCGCTTAGCGAGTAGGGTTAGCCTGAATAGTTTGATAGCATAACGATAAGTGACGCGTAAAACGATGTAATGTGTGAGAGGGTCGGACAGCAGTTCGGTCGGATGGTAATCCGATCGGACGGCTTGTTCGTGCGGATGACAATTCGTTCGGATGGTCATCCGGTCGGACAGCTTGTCAGGTCGGATGACTATTCAAGTGGATTGTTTCTTCCTATGAGAAGGAGGTGTTAGTGTATGATGGTTTGTCTTCTGAAGTTTTCGTTGTAGCATTTTGAAAACATTGAGTATCTCTATCCTTCAAGTCGGTCGATCGGACGGTCAGTCGTGCGGATGACAATCCGCTTGGATGGTCATCCGGTCGGACGGTAGTCCGGTCGGACGGCGACTCAAGTGATGAGTGTCACACCCCGACTTTCCACGTGTCACCGGTGGGCCCGGTGGGGGAGTATCGTGACGTCATGGTTGGTAACGTAATAGTCAAACAACACAATATTAATATGCACAGCGGAAGCAATTGAAAATATAATACAACCGAATTTATTATTGTAATATCAAATACCACAATATTCGGAAGTTTATCCACAGAAGGATCGAATATAAAATGGAAACAATAGTTCAACAGACTTTAGGCATCTAAGCTTGCGAGACTCTTTAATGATGCTAGGAGTAGCCAGCCAATTCCGATTAGTACCTGCACTTAGCCTTTTTGGAAAATACGTCAGTTTACACTGGTAAATACAATCAACTGACTCATTTTGAAAATGATTTAAAATTTGTTTGGATGCACATGGCATAAATGTTTTATAATTTGATTAAAATGCACAGAGGCAAAATTAACCTTTTATAACTTGGGATAATTATTTAAATATATAAACTTGTATGGATTTACATGTTCCTTATGCGTTCAGTAGCCCGGATCGAGCCGGGTTAAAGATCAATAGACACACCACAGGTATAATGCCCACAAGGTTGATTCCTTAAGGTGGGATACCAGTTTTTACATAGGCAGCTGTCAGGTGTACGCCTACACCCCGTGCTTAGGTCGTGGCCATTTCATGAATGATGCCAAGGATATCCGGGACATGGTCATTAACCCCCCAAAGGCTTTAAGCAAACAAAACAATATTAAACGAGGCATCTCAATACTTTCATTATCATATATTCAATCAAAGATTCAACGCCCCGACCAAGCGGTATTTTATATACCGTACCCCAAGCCCGTATAGGGAAAATAAGTTAAAAGTATTTACCTGAGCTAAATATAAATTCAATCCCAGCCGTATCAAATCAGCAAGTACAGATAGCTTTTACTGGGCTCCTAAATCTGGAACGAAGGTTTATAATAACCTATTAGAATCCTAACGGGTCTTTAGTTAAGCTTAAGCTTAGACCGGCTAGTTTCAAAGATACGGTTCGTACGCACGATTAAGCGATGACCGGATAGAATGTGATTTAGACCCTACAAGTTCAGAGACTTGTTTAATATGGGTATTTCATGCACACTCTGGATTTTGAGATAAAACCGATAAGGTTTGACCCGTTTCGGCTAATTTATGTAAATTAGTTACATAAACCGAACCGAGCGCGCAAAAGGCGTGACGGGTAATCATAAGAGTCCTAACCAGGTTTCCTAAGTTAATATGCCTCAAATATGTTGTGACATCAGTAAGATGTCTTTTATTATGCCCGAAACGAATTTAATCGCAAACTATGCCCCGTAGGGGTAGTTTAGTAATTTCACATAAGCCGAGAAGCTCAAAACTGAATTCTGAGTTTATCAACCTTTGCTTACTGTTAAAATATTATAATTTGCCTCAAATATCAGTAGGTATCACCCTTGGTATGTTTAAAATACTCTTAGTACATACTATGCGTTAAAAACGCTTATTTAGGCGATTAAAAGCCGTTTACGGGTTCGATACATAAAGCTGATATTTTTACCATTCCAGAAGGTTTAAAATAAATTATTTATCATTTAAGATCAGTAGCAAAAGGTTTGGATTCGTTTAGATATGTAAAACCCATTTTATGGCCCGTAAGGGCAAAACCGACAAGTACCGGGTTAAGCCTACGACTATGAGTTATGCTCAGCCTAAAATTAATTAAAAATCTTTAAAAATCCCAAAATAATATATTACATCAGTGGGTAAAAGATTTGATATCAAAAAGTATGTTTAAGTAGGCTATATGCTAAATACGCCATTTAATTACATAAAGCTTCTAAATTACGCTAACGAGCATAACTCTCAATCTACACCTCAAACTGATGTCAAACTTTGTATACAAGTTTATATATCAGTAATTAAGGTTTCTACTCTTTTACATTTTCAAAAACACGTTTTAAGGTGAAAAGGGCATAATGGTCAACATATGAGCAATTAACGGAATCATGCGCAGAAATTGGTTAACTAATGAACCATGGTGTATAATCACAGAGGATTATACTAGCATGTAACCTGGTCCAAATAGAGCTCTAAGGTATTTCTAAATCATACCAAAACGGGTCAGAACTGAAGTCAAAGCAAAAGTCAAAGCTTTGCGACTTTCGGTTCCGAATCGGGTCTAAACAGGAAATTGTCGGGTTGAACATGTTTAGACATGTTCTTACACTAATTACCAAGTTATATTAATGATCAAACAAGTTGTATGTGTTCTACATTGCTAATTATGGATAAATTAGAAATTAATTATCCTGTTGACTTTTTAATAACAAGTTTGACCCGACATTTGACCTAGTTAGAGTGGGAATCAGAGGGTGCCCTTTTAAGGGTTTAATGCCCACATAATATAACAAAATTTGCATCGATAAAATTTTACCGAGCCTCGTGTTGACTGCGTTGACCAGCAGTTGACCACGGTTGACCGATGTTGACCAGGTTTGACCGAACCCAAAACTGAACCGAGGCACTAACATGACCCAAAACTTCCCCTTGACCAGTTTTGACCACGTTTGACCTGTTGACCAAGTTGAACCGAGCCCGAGAGCGTCCCGAACTTAAATTTTTCACCCGAGTCGAAAGTGGTTCGATGGACTCTACGGGTCACTAGGAGTCCAAAAATATATTTTTCATCGAAAACTGATGGCTGGAACTCGCCAGAACCATGTCAGGAGTCGAGCGAGAGCGTCCCGAACTTAGATTTTTCACCCGAGTCGAAAGTGGTTCGATGGACTCTACAGGTCACTAGGAGTCCAAAAATATATTTTTCATCGAAAACTTATGGCTGGAAATCGCCAGAATCATGTCAGGAGTCGAGCGAGAGCGTCCCGAACTTAGATTTTTCACCCGAGTCGAAAGTGGTTCGATGGACTCTACAGGTCACTAGGAGTCCAAAAATATATTTTTCATCAAAAACTTATGGCTGGAAATCGCCAGAATCATGTCAGGAGTCGAGATTTCGCCGGAGAATAGAATTTCATGAAACTTTGCAGGAATGCTCCTAAAGTCCCGATCGAAGCATCTGCAAAGTCAAAAGTTCAAAACGGACTCGCCGGAATTTGACCGGAATGTCGCCGGAGTTGCCATAGAGCTCAAACCGCTAAGAATTAGCTAAAACTAACCACACCACGCGATCCGGAACGTCGGATATAGTCGAAAAAGTGTACTCTTGGCCGGAAAACGGCCGCCGGAAAAGTCGCCGGTCGCCGGAAAAGTCGCCGGAAAGTTTCTAGAGAGAGAGAGAGTTTTAGAGAGAGAAAGAGATGTGAAATAATGATTTTTATTTATTTTTTTTTTTTTAAATCATTTATATAGTAGAGGTTTCGTGGGCTTGGGCCCAAGGCCCACAAGCCCGTCTTCGCACCCGAACATCATGGAAGCATCGTAGAGCATAATATTAATACTAAAATACGCAAATTAGGATCGGTAGTCGATGTTTGCGTGTTCGTTCGTCGGTTGCGTAAAAATCGCGAGTAATTAAATTGTTGACGTTTTTAACCCCTCGTATACGAATATTGCCAAACTTTCTCATACCTTAACTAGACCTTGTGAAATTTTTATCACACATTCTTCTGAGTATAATTAAGCATTACAAAGCTTCGGGTTCGCTAAAAGATCACTCAGAGGTATACCTTTAAACATGTTGACACATTTAACCCCTGTAGTTTGTAATTCCTCACTTTCTTTCACAATTGGCTTCGTATGATCCATAATTTATTCGGTTGAGGTTATGAACATCATGTAGGGTTACTGTAAAGTATATTTATCCCTTGTTGACATTTTGAACCCTTATTTTCACATACTTTCCATGTTTGTCAACTTTAGTCCCTCTAAATATAATTTCACACGTTCAACCTTATGACACATGTCAGTACATTATAGGACGTGAATTTTCGAGGTGTTACATCCTCACCCCCTTAAAAGAAATCTCGACCTCGAGATTTGCTAAAATGATGGAAGTACTTTTTGTCGCATAATGGACTTAACTTCCATAACATATCTGGAGTCTTTCCAAGCTCCTAAAGTGACTCCTAAATTAGGTACATATATCCTTTTTGGAGCTTCTTAACCTGCCGATCCTTAATCGATACAGGATGCTCATCACATCATAAATTTGCATAACATTATGTGATAGTGCTTCTTGACTTATTGGCGATACACACTTTTCAGTCACTAGTGTGTAATGTATTGCGAGCTCCGCCAAGCTCCTTGAATAGGTTTTAGCTTATAAGCTACCTGATCTTGATACATTCGATTCCCTTCGAATGATTCTATATATTCAACGATTAACTAGCCTGATAATTTAACAGATTTGGCACACCCTTCCTGGGTGATATCTATTGTTGAACCTTATTCCTTAATCAAGAATTTAGGAGGTTTGCTATTTTCATTAATCTTTGATTTTCTGCCGAATACTGGCATCTTACAGATGATTATGAATTTGCGTGATCTTATTTGTTGTTTCCAATGCAACTTTCAGATCCTGATAATTGGATTTACCAATCTATTGTCCTAACAATAGATGTTTAACATTCCATTTATACAAGGTCTCCAAAGGAGTAGCCTTGATACTTATATATCAACTATTATAGGAAAGCTTATCTTAAGGTGAGATGGTTATTCCAACCACTGCTTAACAAATTTTAAGGAATAGCTAATCCTTACAGCTAGTCGAACAAATCGACGGTCCTGGGCAGTTGATGGAAAATTCTTAATTGTTGCCTAACTAGGGTTGCGGTAAAAATGCATAAGCAAAAAGAATCGTCTTTCATAATTAACAATACCGAATCCTCAGGATATTGAGTTAGGCTATATGAACCCTCTATTTTAAAACTTAGTTAATCAGGGTTTCGATTCTTCCAATGATGGTGCTAGCCGTCTTGGAGATTTCATAGTAATACAGCCTTAAATGGGATATAAACCTTAACTCTACCTGCCCCTCAGGGGTAAACAGAGTAATCTTTGGAGAAGATAATTAAGGTACAAGGAGGTTACAGAGATTTTACAAATCTCAGGCTCCAATTTATCCATCATTGCTTGTGTCAATTAAGTGACACACTTATGTTACTAGTCCACGAATTCCTTAATCGGGAACATTTACTTGGATAATTCCATTCTGGATATCTTCTTTGAATACTACTAGTCGACTTTGGTACAATATGACCATTGGGATATCTCAGGGGTTCCATGCATTAAACCTCCATACTGATCAGGCATGGAAGCAATCTATGGGACACACTAGGATACGCCAATCCTCATATGGCACTTTTATCAAACATAGTTTGGCATTCGCAGTCGATAGAAAACAATGAGAAAATAATAAAATAAAATAAAGTAATATATATTGTCGTACTCTATTCGAAGAAAGAGTACTCTGAGATTTTTCAGAAGGATCCCTTGCCGATACTTAGAAGAATCGGTTACTATGATTTCCTTGGTAAGTTATACCTTGTGGATAATATAAAAGTTTGCTAAGCTTATGGTTTATGAAGATTTATTATTGCCTGTATTAAATCAGGACACTTAGCAGAAATTATCATTGGTAAATGAGAAGGAATGTACTTGATGACATCGTGAACTGCCTCTTGGCATTCATCAGGTGAGTTCAGGCGTTTCCTTTCTTAGCCTTTCCAGGCTTAGCTGCACCTTGTTTGGCAGCTTTATGGTATCTAGTTCTGATGCGGCCTTACTCACCACAGTCGTGACAGACTGCATTCTTTATGTCCCTACATTCATGGGAAAATGATGACCCGTTCCTTTGCAGATGTCACACTGCTTTGGTCCTTCCAACTGCTGCGTCAACCACAGCTTGGAGATTAACTCCATTAATATTGAGGTTTACGTTTGTAGCTTTATTTACTTTCGTCGCCTTAATAGTATTGCGACTGTCGTCTACCTCATCTCAGTTTTCCATACTTGAAACTTGGTACCAATCACCAATATTTAACAATTATTGGTCATCATCCTGATGACCCGACTTAGATTAGCCACGGCATTCATAAACCGTATGGGCTATTCTGTTCTGAACATTCCTAGTGAATGTTATTTGAATGTATATCCATTATATTTAGCCTAGGTCACAAAAGGACCATCAATGGCATTCAAGGTTTGGAGTGAGTCCAATACCTGCTTGACAGGGGACCACAATGTCACAATTGTCTTTGTCACAAGGAGGATTATAAATAGCTCAAAGGCCAGCCTTACATGACTTTGGTTATATATATACATATATGGCGTAGAAACCTGTCGCGAGGGATGTAGAAAGATATGGCATAAAGTCTAGTCATGAAGGACATAAGTAATCATATGGCGCGAAGGCCTTGTCGTAATGACATTCAGATACGGCACAAATGGCCTTGTCTCTAGGACGTTATAGGATATGGCACTAAGGCCTGTCACCAGGGATGTTAACATTTAGTATGTTAACTTGACACGAACGACGAATTATAGCACGGAGGCTTGTTATGGGTGACTTGAAATATAACTTGTGGATTTGTCATATTGACATCAATTCATAGGCTGCAATCTTATTAGATCAGGAGTTTTAAGGCTTGAACATAGTTCTTCACCTTTGGACAGGGAGTCATAGGCTACAACTGTCATCGTCTTGAAAGGCGATTCACTTAACTGAAAGGTAAACCAATTAACATCACTAATGGATGTCTATATATAATTATAGTATCTAATGATATTAGTCATGATCACCTCGATCATATTGACTATTTGGTTTGGGTATAATCCCACCATTTTGAACAGGGGATCATAAAGATCACCACTGTTTTGTCTTATCAGCAATAGAGTATAGTATAGCCCGTAGGCATTTCATCACTAGGGATGTCAATATTATGAATTTATGATCATCATACTGATGATACTAGTCAGGATCGCAATGATCACATGGACTATGGGATTTGAGCGTAGCTCACCCCCTTGGGCAAAGAATCACAAAAGATTACAATTGCCTTGACTTAATTTAACAATATAATATAGCCCTTAGGTAAAACATCTTTGGGGATGTTTAAATTTTAATCATTGTACTGATGATTTTAGTCATGATCGCATTGATCATATAGACTATTAGGCTTGAGCACAGCTCGCTACCTTAAATAGGGGATCGTAGAGATCACAATGTTTGTGTCACAATGAACAATATAACATGGCCCGAAGGCGAAACATCAGTAATGGATGTTTATAATAGGTTCATCGTATTAGATGATATAAGTCATTATTTTATTAATCATATTGACTATTTGTCTTGAGCATAGCTCACCACCTTAAACAAGGAATCATAAAAATCAAAATGTCAATGTCTCAAATAGACAATATATTATAGCCCGTAGGCAAAACATCACTAAAGGATGTTAAATAATATGATCATCGTATGAGATGATATTAGTCATGATCGCATTGATCATATAGACTATTATGTTTGGACATAGTCCAACATTTTAGACAGGAGGTCAAAGACCACCACTGTCGTTGTCTTATCGGACAACAAGTTTAGCCCGTAGGCACTTCATCACTAACTGATGTTTATAATATGATCATCTTATAGGATGATATAAGCCATGATTCCTAAATCACTAGGCCAGATAAGGGAATTGGAAGAATCCAATATAAGGATGACTGTTGTGATTTTCTCGAATCACATTTGTCAAGAGTGCTAACACGTTCCTAGGTGTTAACAAGGATCTGAATCCCTTGAGTAGGTTTCACCATCTTGGCCGCGTAGGATAGGTTTCACCTTTAAGATTTTTTTTTTTTTTTTTTTAAAATGCATACTGACAGGGAAGGAAGGATATTTATTTTATTCAGGATTTTTATCATAAATCCTAATTCATAAGTTAATATTAGCACAAATGGCTTAGTCGCGTAGACAAGTTTAATTTATAAGCCATGATTTCAGAGAATCGAGGCATTAAGGTTTGAATCAAAGTTCATTACCTTTTTCCTGACAGGGAGCTGTAGGCTACCACTGTCTTTAGTCTTAGAGGACATTAATTATAGCCCGTAGGTACTTCCCTTCTAAGGTATGTTTATTACGGAATTGCCCCTTAGGGAAATTCATTAACCATGGTAAACAGAGACCATATTTGGTTAATTTATTAATCATTCATGTTTAGGATTCTTATTATAATTTATCCTAATTATAAAACATTAACAGTTTTATTAGTGGCACTCAATGGCCTGGTCACATGGACATTTATAAATTATAAGCTTATGATTTCAGAGAATCAAAGCATGAAAGTATGTTGGCACAATAGGCCTAGTCACAAGGACAATTAAAATTTTAAGCTTATGATTTCAGAGAATCAAAGCAACAATAACAGTTTTATTTAATAGCACAAAGGCCTAGTCACAAGGACAATTATAAATTATATGCTAGGATTTCAGAGAATCAAAGCATGAAAGTATATTGGCACAATAGGCCTAGTCACAAGGACAATTATAAATTATATGCTAGGATTTCAGAGAATCAAAGCATGAAGGTTTGAACATAGTTCATTACCTTTTTCGGACAGGGAGTCATCGCTACCACTGTCTTTTGGCTCATATAGAAATGAGCAAGGCCCGTAGGCACTATATTACCACGTATGGTTAAAATATGATCATCTTAATTGATGATTTAACCCATGATTCAGAGATCATTAAGTTGGGTTAGGGATCTTTTGAAGAATCCATATATAAGAATGACGTGGGTGATTTTAACGAATCACGGCTGCCAGGAGTGTTAACATGTTTTCAGATGTTAACTGGAATCTGAATCTTTTAAACAGGTCTTACCATCTTGGCCAGGTCTTTATAATGACACTCAGGCTAGGTTTCACTCTTAAGATTCTTTTAATGTTTAACGCAGAGCAAATCTTAAATTGAAATGTTAATAAGGATCTGAATCTAATTGAGGAACTACCATCTTGGCCTTGTCTTAATATGACACGAGGCTAGGTCTTGTCCTTTTTAGATTTTGTCATTTTATTATAATGGTAGATCTTGTAAAAGTAGTGTATATATATATACATATATATTTTTTTTTTCATGTTTAGAATGAAAAATTAATCAATCCACTATATGAAAATAAAAGTACAGAGTTGCCCTAAGTGGGACTTGAAAGGAATAATGTTGTCCTCGTATGGACTGAAAAGATAAATATGTCCTTATAAGGACTATTGAGGAAACGATTTTCCGCAAAGGAGTTTCTTCTTCATTCCTTTCCTGAATGCTTTCTCCTTGGTTGCACGTCTCATCCTGGTCGCGGTACGAAGCTCAGCATTTCAAGGCTCCAGACGTGGAGGATTTTTATTACAGCTTCTTCGCTTGGCGACGTATCCAAAAAAAAAAAAATTGGAAGCAAAATTTTTTTTTTTTTTTTGCAGATTAGGATTGAGAATAATCCTATGTTAAGTCTAGACTCAGAAGTTTAGATATGTGCAATTGTGTAACTGAGATTAAACACAAAAGGCTAGTGTTTAATTCACTCAGTGTTGGCTCTGATACCAACCTGTCACACCCCGACTTTCCACGTGTCACCGGTGGGCCCGGTGGGGGAGTATCGTGACGTCATGGTTGGTAACGTAATAGTCAAACAACACAATATTAATATGCACAGCGGAAGCAATTGAAAATATAATACAACCGAATTTATTATTGTAATATCAAATACCACAATATTCGGAGGTTTATCCACAGAAGGATCGAATATAAAATGGAAACAATAGTTCAACAGACTTTAGGCATCTAAGCTTGCGAGACTCTTTAATGATGCTAGGAGTAGCCAGCCAATTCCGATTAGTACCTGCACTTAGCCTTTTTGGAAAATACGTCAGTTTACACTGGTAAATACAATCAACTGACTCATTTTGAAAATGATTTAAAATTTGTTTGGATGCACATGGCATAAATGTTTTATAATTTGATTAAAATGCACAGAGGCAAAATTAACCTTTTATAACTTGGGATAATTATTTAAATATATAAACTTGTATGGATTTACATGTTCCTTATGCGTTCAGTAGCCCGGATCGAGCCGGGTTAAAGATCAATAGACACACCACAGGTATAATGCCCACAAGGTTGATTCCTTAAGGTGGGATACCAGTTTTTACATAGGCAGCTGTCAGGTGTACGCCTACACCCCGTGCTTAGGTCGTGGCCATTTCATGAATGATGCCAAGGATATCCGGGACATGGTCATTAACCCCCCAAAGGCTTTAAGCAAACAAAACAATATTAAACGAGGCATCTCAATACTTTCATTATCATATATTCAATCAAAGATTCAACGCCCCGACCAAGCGGTATTTTATATACCGTACCCCAAGCCCGTATAGGGAAAATAAGTTAAAAGTATTTACCTGAGCTAAATATAAATTCAATCCCAGCCGTATCAAATCAGCAAGTACAGATAGCTTTTACTGGGCTCCTAAATCTGGAACGAAGGTTTATAATAACCTATTAGAATCCTAACGGGTCTTTAGTTAAGCTTAAGCTTAGACCGGCTAGTTTCAAAGATACGGTTCGTACGCACGATTAAGCGATGACCGGATAGAATGTGATTTAGACCCTACAAGTTCAGAGACTTGTTTAATATGGGTATTTCATGCACACTCTGGATTTTGAGATAAAACCGATAAGGTTTGACCCGTTTCGGCTAATTTATGTAAATTAGTTACATAAACCGAACCGAGCGCGCAAAAGGCGTGACGGGTAATCATAAGAGTCCTAACCAGGTTTCCTAAGTTAATATGCCTCAAATATGTTGTGACATCAGTAAGATGTCTTTTATTATGCCCGAAACGAATTTAATCGCAAACTATGCCCCGTAGGGGTAGTTTAGTAATTTCACATAAGCCGAGAAGCTCAAAACTGAATTCTGAGTTTATCAACCTTTGCTTACTGTTAAAATATTATAATTTGCCTCAAATATCAGTAGGTATCACCCTTGGTATGTTTAAAATACTCTTAGTACATACTATGCGTTAAAAACGCTTATTTAGGCGATTAAAAGCCGTTTACGGGTTCGATACATAAAGCTGATATTTTTACCATTCCAGAAGGTTTAAAATAAATTATTTATCATTTAAGATCAGTAGCAAAAGGTTTGGATTCGTTTAGATATGTAAAACCCATTTTATGGCCCGTAAGGGCAAAACCGACAAGTACCGGGTTAAGCCTACGACTATGAGTTATGCTCAGCCTAAAATTAATTAAAAATCTTTAAAAATCCCAAAATAATATATTACATCAGTGGGTAAAAGATTTGATATCAAAAAGTATGTTTAAGTAGGCTATATGCTAAATACGCCATTTAATTACATAAAGCTTCTAAATTACGCTAACGAGCATAACTCTCAATCTACACCTCAAACTGATGTCAAACTTTGTATACAAGTTTATATATCAGTAATTAAGGTTTCTACTCTTTTACATTTTCAAAAACACGTTTTAAGGTGAAAAGGGCATAATGGTCAACATATGAGCAATTAACGGAATCATGCGCAGAAATTGGTTAACTAATGAACCATGGTGTATAATCACAGAGGATTATACTAGCATGTAACCTGGTCCAAATAGAGCTCTAAGGTATTTCTAAATCATACCAAAACGGGTCAGAACTGAAGTCAAAGCAAAAGTCAAAGCTTTGCGACTTTCGGTTCCGAATCGGGTCTAAACAGGAAATTGTCGGGTTGAACATGTTTAGACATGTTCTTACACTAATTACCAAGTTATATTAATGATCAAACAAGTTGTATGTGTTCTACATTGCTAATTATGGATAAATTAGAAATTAATTATCCTGTTGACTTTTTAATAACAAGTTTGACCCGACATTTGACCTAGTTAGAGTGGGAATCAGAGGGTGCCCTTTTAAGGGTTTAATGCCCACATAATATAACAAAATTTGCATCGATAAAATTTTACCGAGCCTCGTGTTGACTGCGTTGACCAGCAGTTGACCACGGTTGACCGATGTTGACCAGGTTTGACCGAACCCAAAACTGAACCGAGGCACTAACATGACCCAAAACTTCCCCTTGACCAGTTTTGACCACGTTTGACCTGTTGACCAAGTTGAACCGAGCCCGAGAGCGTCCCGAACTTAAATTTTTCACCCGAGTCGAAAGTGGTTCGATGGACTCTACGGGTCACTAGGAGTCCAAAAATATATTTTTCATCGAAAACTGATGGCTGGAACTCGCCAGAACCATGTCAGGAGTCGAGCGAGAGCGTCCCGAACTTAGATTTTTCACCCGAGTCGAAAGTGGTTCGATGGACTCTACAGGTCACTAGGAGTCCAAAAATATATTTTTCATCGAAAACTTATGGCTGGAAATCGCCAGAATCATGTCAGGAGTCGAGCGAGAGCGTCCCGAACTTAGATTTTTCACCCGAGTCGAAAGTGGTTCGATGGACTCTACAGGTCACTAGGAGTCCAAAAATATATTTTTCATCAAAAACTTATGGCTGGAAATCGCCAGAATCATGTCAGGAGTCGAGATTTCGCCGGAGAATAGAATTTCATGAAACTTTGCAGGAATGCTCCTAAAGTCCCGATCGAAGCATCTGCAAAGTCAAAAGTTCAAAACGGACTCGCCGGAATTTGACCGGAATGTCGCCGGAGTTGCCATAGAGCTCAAACCGCTAAGAATTAGCTAAAACTAACCACACCACGCGATCCGGAACGTCGGATATAGTCGAAAAAGTGTACTCTTGGCCGGAAAACGGCCGCCGGAAAAGTCGCCGGTCGCCGGAAAAGTCGCCGGAAAGTTTCTAGAGAGAGAGAGAGTTTTAGAGAGAGAAAGAGATGTGAAATAATGATTTTTATTTATTTATTTTTTTTTAAATCATTTATATAGTAGAGGTTTCGTGGGCTTGGGCCCAAGGCCCACAAGCCCGTCTTCGCACCCGAACATCATGGAAGCATCGTAGAGCATAATATTAATACTAAAATACGCAAATTAGGATCGGTAGTCGATGTTTGCGTGTTCGTTCGTCGGTTGCGTAAAAATCGCGAGTAATTAAATTGTTGACGTTTTTAACCCCTCGTATACGAATATTGCCAAACTTTCTCATACCTTAACTAGACCTTGTGAAATTTTTATCACACATTCTTCTGAGTATAATTAAGCATTACAAAGCTTCGGGTTCGCTAAAAGATCACTCAGAGGTATACCTTTAAACATGTTGACACATTTAACCCCTGTAGTTTGTAATTCCTCACTTTCTTTCACAATTGGCTTCGTATGATCCATAATTTATTCGGTTGAGGTTATGAACATCATGTAGGGTTACTGTAAAGTATATTTATCCCTTGTTGACATTTTGAACCCTTATTTTCACATACTTTCCATGTTTGTCAACTTTAGTCCCTCTAAATATAATTTCACACGTTCAACCTTATGACACATGTCAGTACATTATAGGACGTGAATTTTCGAGGTGTTACAATGAGGTTACTTAGTGGAAACAAATTCACAGCAGAAGAGTCACTCGGTCGGATGTCCATCCTACCGGGTGGCAACCCTGTTAATGAACATGTTGAAATTTGTTTAAGTCTTTAAAGTCCTAGTATCTCATGATCCGAAGAGTAATCCGGTCGGATGGTAGTCCGATCGGATGACAATTCATTCAACACTCAAACTTTAGATAAAGTTGATTTAAGTGTGGGACCCAAGGTGCGATCTGTTCAGATGGCAATCCGTTTGGGTGGCTTATCCGCTCGGACAGTAGTCCGGTCGGATAGTACTCCGTCTCGGTTGCTCCGTCCGTCTTACACTTGGTCATTTTTGTTTATTTATCGTTTTATTGAGACATTTTGGACAATGTGTTAACCAACAGAATCCCATCCTGACCCAAGTGACCTGATCGACCAGGAATCACCCTAGTTCGGCCAGTTAACCGGTTCAAGACAGTTGTTCTGGTTTAACCCGAAATCGGTGGTCTCGTGAGTAGAATCCAGATCTTGAGCTAGCACAACACTAAGAATGAGCAGGAGACTAGAACAAGGCCCGATTCTATCGGTTTTGAGTGTATTGTGTGTAAAAGAGTTGAAAGAGAGTTAGAAACCATCTTTCAATCCTTTTTCACCGTGAATGTGTTTAGATCTATGTGAGATCTTTGTTTATTTGTGTGGAAATCAGTTAGATCTAAGTTGTTCTTGGTGGATTGAGGCCAAAACATGAAGTTCTTCAAGAACTCATGATGACATCATCCTAGAACACCTCAAATCTAGTGATTTCATGGTTAAAAGTTAAGATTCAAAAGATAGAAAGGTGTAGGAGTGCGTGTAGGTCAAGAAAGTACAAGATTTAGGACGAGATCTTACCGGGATCGAGAGAAATCAAGGAAAAGGTGAGGAGCACGAGCTGGTCGGTCAGAGAGTTTCCAAAAGTAGAAAGTTTGAGAGTGACATGGGTATTTATAGGATTCCAAAAGGGAAATGTGTGGGTCGGTCGGATGACATCCCACCCGGATGACTATCCGGTCGGATGTCATCTCGGTCGGATGGCATCTTGGCACCACGACCAAGTGGCAGCCCGGTCGGATGGCTATCCGGTCGGATGGCGCTGGGTACGTGTGTTTGACGCGACGATTTTTGTTGATTCGATTTCGATTGCGAGCGATGCGAATACGATGGAGTTTCCTATTCAAATTACTTTTAATCCCAACTATTTGTATCTAGCGCTGTCTCTTCTCTACTAATTATCATACCATTTCGATTTTGATTCGAGTTCGATGTCGATTGAGTTCGATTGCAACTTTAGTCGAGAGTTTGCGGTTTTCACACCTAATCTCGACTTAATCACTTATCCAAAATTGAAAATTCGAGTGCAGTGATAATGTAGCGTGTGCGAGAATAGCGAGCTCATACACAATCCCTAACGGATATGCACGAGTCGGTCTGTTGGTTCCTAACTATAGACTAGGTCTCTAAGACATCGACCCGGACTAGGTCGTGTCTTGCCTAATTCCCTATAGTTATGGCTCTGATATGTAACACCCCGAAAAATGCAAATTATTTATTTTAAATATAAAGTTGATAAATAAACTAGTTAACTAAAGGTGAATGCCTTGTAGTAACCTACAAATGGGATAAAACGCTAAAATTAGAACCAAAGGAAAGTTTAGGGACCAAGTGTGTTCAAAATGAAACTAATATTAATAAAATCTAAATAAATAAAACACAAACACATTTTTGTCTATGTTTGGTGGAGATCGACCAGAGCAGGGGCGACCCCAAGCTCCAACAAAACCCTAGTTCAGCATAAAATCTCTAAATTGAAGGATCAAACTCAGTCCAAATCAAAGTTCGAACATAGATTAGTGATCCTCATCACAAGGGGGTTACAAGGTATGTAAAATTTGGTGTTAATTCTCTGTTTGAAATTCTCATGAAATTGGGAAATCTGAAATTAGATGATGCATGTTTGTGATTTGGTTAGCTTAGTGATGAGATGGTGTCTAGAAGTAAAACCTAGACAACTACATGTGAAATCATGGTTAATTCCTGAAAATCTCATGAACACAAGGAAGGTGATTCATGGGTTTTGTGGGAAACTAGTGAACACTAGGGTTAGAATGATCATTCTAGTGTAATATGGGTCATAGGAAGTGATTTCTGAAATGATGATGTTTAATGATATATGAAAGCTTAATTTATGTTAATTTAGCGAAATAGCAAGCTATGAACTTGGATATGAATAATATAAAATTCTGCCCGTTAAGTGTTTGTAAAAATGCCTCAAAGAAGGCTCGAAATTGAAATCTAAAGTTTAAACGCATGATTGTGATGATTTGACAAATTATGCGAAATATGATTGAAATGGAGTTCTAAATACAATGTGATTGAACTCTATAGGAAAGGACGCCGGAGCTACGAGCGGACAAGCCGGTGTAGACGCACAACTAAAGGGTGTGCTTTGAAGGTATGTAACTTGATTCGTTACATTTGGGTAAATTTTGATATTTAGCATATATGTAGTTGGATTGTGTATTAAAAGTTGAGTTGGATTTAAGCGATGATATTCGCTATGTCGAATAATAGGCCAAGAATCTGGTTAGACCTCGTTGGTAGTCATCAAAATGGATAATTCCTTAGATGAGCCAAACGGGTCGAATAACCAAGTAAGGCATGGTAATACATTATAGTATGGTTACTCGGTCTCTTATTATTATTGACAAATGACATATTAGAATACGAGGGTTAAACATGTTGATTTGTAGGATTGAAATCCGAGAACTTGATTCAAGTAAACAAACAAATCAAACCAAACATAACATTCCAGCGTCTACCGTAAATTACGGTATATACCGTAATTTACGGTAGAGACCAAAAGGTTACGGTGGGTTTCCCCTGTGTTACGGTGGAACCAGAATTTCCCAGAAGCTACCGTAACTTACGGTATCTACCGTAAGTTACGGTAGAGCTTTAGAATTTATGATAAATTTTGTATTTCTTTGTTAAATCGAATCCGTTTTAGACGTAGTTTCGAATATGTATTATTTCTAAGTATTCTAATACTAATGTTTAATGTAAACATTTCAGTTTTTAGGTATCCAAGGATTACGGATGACGGTCAAGCTAGCTTTTGAAGAACCGAACACAAACTTTTGAAGCTTCCGCGTAAATTAACTCCGTGTAAACAATGTTATGATGTAAACGGTTTGTTAAACAACTTATGGATGTTTTAATTTGTCGGTAGATAACTAATGTTTATTAACTTAGAACTTGGTTCTTGAAACTAAGGTCTTAATTTAGACATCTTTTGTATAAAATATTATGAATTATTACTAAATTCAAGTAGAAATTTTAAGGGTGTTACAAGTTGGTAATCAGAGCTTAAGGTTGTCAACAAGTGTTCGGTTCAAGCTTGTTCGATCGTCCGGTAAGAATTAACTTATTATTTTAACAGATTATAATTATGTAAGAAATAAGAAAGGAATTGATGTGCATGGGAAGAGCGTGTTAACACACTCAAACCCGGAAAGTGCACCGAATGTGAATGGTTAAAGCAAGTTGGGAACTTGGCTAAACCGAAACAAATGAAGTAATGTTATAAATGAAATGTTTAACGCTTAAATGTAAACATTTCAGTTTCAAGATGTCTGATGGAAACGATGATAATACGGTGCAAACAAGCACCGAACAAATGAAAGAAATAATTGCCGAAGAAGTAGGGAAGGCAATTGAAGGTAGTCTATCTGGGTTTATAGACAAAATTCAAAGCACGGTGTTGTTGCTTGTTGAAGAGCGAGTTAAAAGGTTGGAGGATAGTGTCAACCTTATGAAGGAGAAAACGGGAGATCGTAAAGGGTGCTCATATAAAGAATTTATGGCGTGCAAACCGCCAATCTATAACGGGGAAGTTGACCCGATAATCTGCCAAAGATGGATAAGTGACGTTGAAGGAGTGTTTGAACGAACCCACTGCGACGTAGGTGACTTTGTTGCTTACGGAACGGGTCAATTGGGAAATCAAGCCAAGGATTGGTGGGACAATAAAAAGAAGGAAATGGGAGCCGAAGCGGCAAGGGTCATGACTTGGGATGAGTTTAAGGTGCCGTTCCTTAAACACCATAGTCCCAAAGCAGTTATCAACGGGATCAAAGAGGAATTTATCCAGTTAAGACAAAAAGGAGAATCAATTGATAAAACAAAAAGGAGAATCAGTTTAAGCTGAGATTTTGTAACGAGTTAGTCACCACTGAAGAGTAGAAGATATACTATTATTACAACATGCTGAGTGCTGAATACCGGGAGTTTATGACTCCCTCAAAATATGAAACTCTCACTGAAATCATCAACACCGCCCGGGAGTGGGAAATCGAGTTAAAGAAGCAAGTTGAGAGGGGTGAGCGAAGGGCACAAGATGTAAATCCAAGCCCTACAAAGAAAGCTAGAACTGCTGAATCAGGGAAGAAAGTGGAGACTAAAGGCGGGTCGCCAAGTTGCAAGGTATGTGGAAAAGGGCACAAAGGTGAGTGCCGCTTCAAAGACAAGCTGTGTCCGGTATGTGGGAAGATGGGGCACACTGCATCGCTATGTCCCGGAAAAGTTTCCGTGTGTTACAAATGTTATCAACCCGGCCACAAAAAGTCTGAATGCCCCGAGTTGGTTGGAAAGAGAGACACAAAAGAGTCTTCAGCAGAAGCTCCCAAAGCAAAGGCTAGGTCCTTCCAACTTACCGCGGCTGAAGCAAAAACAGAACCCGATGTGGTCTCAGGTATATTCACAATTAACTCAATTCCAGCACGTGTACTGTTTGATACGGGTGCGAATAAATCCTTCATTTCGCATGGATTTATTCGACATCCTTCTTTTGTATTAACAAAGTTATCTGTGCCCTTAGAAGTAGAAATATGGGACAACAAAAGTTTTATAGTTTATGACGTTTACTGAAACTGCAAATTAAGCATAGACGATGAGGAATACTTGATAGATCTAATCCCGATGTCAATGGGGGAATTTCAAGTAGTCGTTGGGATGGATTGGCTATCTCAGCACCACGCGAAGGTCGTGTGTTTTCGTAAGGAGATAAAGCTAATATCTCCGAGCGGGAAACACGTCACTATCTATGGCGAAAAAGGAGGCAACCCCATAGTATGCTCAATGATGAAAGCTCACAAGCTTATGAAGCGAGGGTGCAAGGCATTCATGATATACGCAAATGAGCCCGAGAAAGAATCACGAAAGATTGAAGATGTACCAGTAGTACGAGACTATGAAGATGCGTTTCCGGAGGATTTACCGGGAATACCGCCTGAACGGGAAGTAGAGTTCGGGATCGAATTGATTCCGGACGCAAAACCCGTAACAAAGGCACCATACCGACTCGCACCGTCGGAATAACAAGAGTTGATGTCCTAGGTTCAAGACCTGCTTGACAAAGGATTTATAAGGCCGAGTGTGTCTCCTTGGGGCGCACCGGTATTGTTCGTGAAAAAGAAAGACGGAAGCATGCGCATGTGTATCGATTACCGGGAGTTAAACAAACTTACGGTAAAGAACCAATACCCGCTTCCGAGGATAGAAGATTTATTCGACCAATTACAAGGTGCGAATTGCTTTTCGAAAATTGACCTTAGATCGGGGTATCACCAATTAAAGGTCAAGGAAGAAGATGTGCCGAAGACGGCTTTCCGTACGCGATATGGACATTACAAATTCCTCGTGATGTCATTTGGGCTGACAAATGCACCCGCGGCTTTCATGGACCTCATGAACCGGGTTTGTAAACCGATGTTGGATAAATCAATCATCGTGTTTATCGATGATATTTTGGTGTACTCAAAAAGCGAAGCTGAACATGCACGCCACTTACGAGAGGTGTTAGAGACACTTAGACGAGAGAGGTTGTATGCGAAATTCTCTAAGTGTGCCTTTTGGTTACGAGAAGTGCAATTTCTCGGCCACATCATAAGTGCCGATGGAGTATCGGTAGATCCGTCAAAGATCGAGGCTGTGTCGAAATGGAATCCCCCGAGGAACCCTTCGGAAATTAGAAGCTTTTTGGGGCTTGCGGGATACTATAGGAGATTTCTCCAAGATTGCATCGCCGCTAACAAAGCTGACCCGGAAGGAAGAAAAGTTCATTTGGGGTGTCGATCAAGAAAGAGCGTTTCAAATGCTAAAAGAGAAGTTAACTGAAGCTCCGGTATTAACATTGCCGGACGGGGTTGAAGACTTGGTGGTTTATTCGGATGCTTCACTATCGGGGCTCGGATGCGTTTTGATGCAACGGGGCAAAGTTATAGCTTATGCTTCGAGGCAATTGAAGATACACGAAAAGAAATATCCCACGCACGATCTCGAGTTGGCTGCGGTGGTATTTGCATTAAAAATATGGAGGCACTATTTATATGGAGTAAAGTGCACCATATTCACCGATCACAAAAGCTTAAAATGCTTCTTCGATCAAAAGGAGTTAAATATGCGACAAAGGCGATGGTTAGAAACGGTGAAAGATTTCGACTGTGAAATACACTATCACCCCGGAAGGGCAAACGTGGTGGCAGATGCCCTAAGCAGAAAGGCAGATTATATCCCGATACGAGTACGATCATTACAACTCATTTTGACTTCAGGCTTACTCGAACGAATCCGAGAAGCACAAGATGAAGCAGTAAAGACGGAAAACTGGAGAAAAGAAAGGATTGTTGGCTAAGTTAAAGATCTCGAAGTAGGCAACCACGGTTTGAAAACACGTTTCAACAGAATTTGGGTTCCTAACACATGTGGAGTTAAAAAGCTTTTACTCGATGAAGCTCATAAGTCTCGTTATTCCATCCATCCGGGAGCGACCAAAATGTATAACGACTTAAAGCAAAACTATTGGTGGCCCGGAATGAAAAGAGATGTGGTGAAGTACGTGGAAAAATGCTTGACATGTTTACAAGTCAAGGCAGAACACCAAAAACCATACGGTAAACTTCAACCGTTGGAAATTCCGGTTTGGAAATGGGAACATATTACGATGGACCTATTAACCAAACTACCAAAGACAAACCGCGGTTTCGATGCCATATGGGTAGTGGTGAATAGATTGACGAAAAGTGCTCACTTCATTCCGATTCGTGAGACTTATACGTCAGAAAAGATGTCAGAAGTTTACACTAATGAAATAATAGCACGTCATGGAGTACCGGTATCCATCGTGTCTGATAGGGATACTCGGTTCACTTCAAATTTCTGGCGAGATTTCCAAGAACAGATGGGAACCAAATTGTTCATTAGCACTGCGTACCATCCTCAAACAGATGGACAGAGTGAAAGAACAATATAAACATTGGAGGACATGCTACGGGCGTGTATAATCGACTTTGGAGGAAGTTGGGATGTTTACCTACCATTGGTCGAGTTTTCGTATAACAACAGCTACCATGCTAGTATAAAGATGGCGCCGTACGAAATGCTCTATGGTAGGAAATGCCGAACCCCGGTATGTTGGGGTGAAGTGGGTCCACGTGAACTCGCCCACCAAGATGTAGTACGAGCCACCAATGAAAAGATTGATGTGGTTCGGGCACACTTGAAAGCAGCTCAAGATAGACAAAAGGCGTATGCTGACAAAAGGAATAAGCCAATCGAATTCCAGGTTGGCGACAGGGTCATGCTCAAAGTATCCCCATGGAAGGGGGTTATCAGGTTTAGAAAAAGAGGAAAATTAAGCCCGAGGTTTATAGGGCCGTTTGCGAGTATAGAACGGGTAGGAAAGGTAGCTTACCGCCTTGAACTACCGGAAGAACTAAGCAGAATTCATAGCACATTTCATGTGTCACATCTTCGGAAATGTCTAGCGGATGAGACAACTTATATTCATTATGATGATATCGAAGTGGATGATCGCTTGAATTATATTGTAAGGCCCATAGAAATTTTAGATCAGAAGATTAAACACTTGCGAAATAAACAAATCGATCAAGTCAAGATCAAGTGGGAGCATAGAAAGGGCACGGACACTACGTGGGAGTCCGAAGAGGAGATGCGACGTCTCTACCCTACGTTATTTGGTACGTACTTTGGTTTCGGGGACGAAACCCTCTTAAGGGGGGTGGACTTGTAACACCCCGAAAAATGCAAATTATTTATTTTAAATATAAAGTTGATAAATAAACTAGTTAACTAACTAGGATTTAAAATAACACAGTTAGGTGAAAGCCTTGTAGTAACCTACAAATGGGTTAAAACGCTAAAATTAGAACCAAAGGAAAGTTTAGGGACCAAGTGTGTTCAAAATGAAACTAATATTAATAAAATCTAAATAAATAAAACACAAACACATTTTTGTCTGTGTTTGGTGGAGATCGACCAGAGCAGGGGCGACCCCAAGTTCCAACAAAACCCTAGTTCAGCATAAAATCTCTAAATTGAAGGATCAAACTCAGTCCAAATCAAAGTTCGAACATAGATTAGTGATCCTCATCACAAGGGGGTTACAAGGTATGTAAAATTTGGTGTTAATTCTCTGTTTGAAATTCTCATGAAATTGGGAAATCTGAAATTAGATGATGCATGTTTGTGATTTGGTTAGCTTAGTGATGAGATGGTGTCTAGAAGTAAAACCTAGACAACTACATGTGAAATCATGGTTAATTCCTGAAAATCTCATGAACACAAGGAAGGTGATTCATGGGTTTTGTGGGAAACTAGTGAACACTAGGGTTAGAATGATCATTCTAGTGTAATATGGGTCATAGGAAGTGATTTCTGAAATGATGATGTTTAATGATATATGAAAGCTTAATTGATGTTAATTTAGCGAAATAGCAAGCTATGAACTTGGATATGAATAATATAAAATTATGCCCGTTAAGTGTTTGTAAAAATGCCTCAAAGAAGGCTCGAAATTGAAATCTAAAGTTTAAACGCATGATTGTGATGATTTGACAAATTATGCGAAATATGATTGAAATGGAGTTCTAAATACAATGTGATTGAACTCTATAGGAAAGGAGGCCGGAGCTACGAGCGGACAAGCCGGTGTAGACGCACGACTAAAGGGAGTGCTTTGAAGGTATGTAACTTGATTCGTTACATTTGGGTAAATTTTGATATTTAGCATATATGTAGTTGGATTGTGTATTAAAATTTGAGTTGGATTTAAGCGATGATATTCGCTATGTCGAATAATAGGCCAAGAATCTGGTTAGACCTCGTTGGTAGTCATCAAAATGGAGAATTCCTTAGATGAGCCAAACGGGTCGAATAACCAAGTAAGGCATGGTAATACATTGTAGTATGGTTACTCGGTCTCTTGTTATTATTAACAAATGACATATTAGAATACGAGGGTTAAACATGTTGATTTGTAGGACTGAAATCCGAGAACTTGATTCAAGTAAAGAAACAAATCAAACCAAACATAACATTCCAGCGTCTACCGTAAATTACGGTATATACCGTAATTTACGGTAGAGACCAAAAGGTTACGGTGGGTTTCCCCTGTGTTACGGTGGAACCAGAATTTCCCAGAAGCTACCGTAACTTACGGTATCTACCGTAAGTTACGGTAGAGCTTTAGAATTTATGATAAATTTTGTATTTCTTTGTTAAATCGAATCCGTTTTAGACGTAGTTTCGAATATGTATTATTTCTAAGTATTCTAATACTAATGTTTAATGTAAACATTTCAGTTTTTAGGTATCCAAGGATTACGGATGACGGTCAAGCTAGCTTTTGAAGAACCGAACACAAACTTTTGAAGCTTCCGCGTAAATTAACTCTGTGTAAACAATGTTATGATGTAAACCGTTTGTTAAACAACTTATGGATGTTTTAATTTGTCGGTAGATAACTAATGTTTGTTAACTTAGAACTTTGTTCTTGAAACTAAGGTCTTAATTTAGACATCTTTTGTATAAAATATTATGAATTATTACTAAATTCAAGTAGAAATTTTAAGGGTGTTACATGATACCAATCTGTCACACCCCAACCGATGGCGGAAACCTTGGGGTATGGCACTGAGCGAAACAGATTGTCCAGAAGTTTCCATAACAATTATCATTACCAATTAATTTAAAATAACATGTCCCATACGATGTCTCAAAAGGTAAACAAATTATTACAGACAAAATCTAGGAAAATAGTTCTATTCCAACAACTCAGATTTCAAAATAGAGCAATTGTTTATCTGCTTCTAGAGACCCTTGATTAAGTTTGTACAGACAACTATTTGTTGGCCTCTAGAGCCTTATTCTAGCTTTGATTTCCTACCAGACGTGCATCCTAAACACCTGTCACATATGTTAAAATAAAGTCAATACATATAATGTAAAGGTGAGCATACAAGTTTGATAATAGCATATAGAGTTCGAATTTGTTTACGCATAACCAGCACGTACACATAGAGAAATGAATCACGTTAGTTATCGACATAGATCCATCGATACCAATGACTACGAGTTGACTGCCCGAGGTAGTTCGCAATACATGATTACCACCGTAATCCATGCAAGTAATTGTCCTTAACAACCCCTGTGAACAGGTGCTGAGTCCAAACTATAGTACTATCGTTGCTAAGGCAGGTAGACCGCATTCCATGTGTAAACATAACAAACAAGCATTCATAAGCCACGTATAACATGCATTAACGGTTAGCCTTTAAATAGTATTGAGTAGTGTGTTGATTGTGGTTTGAATATTCGTAACGTATGTAACACCCAAAAGTGCGTAAGGCAAAAAGGGATCGAGTATACTCACAGCGATGATGGAATGAAGGGAGCGCTTAGCGAGTAGGGTTAGCCTGAATAGTTTGATAGCATAACGATAAGTGACGCGTAAAACGATGTAATGTGTGAGAGGGTCAGACAACAGTTCGGTCGGATGGTAATCCGATCGGACGGCTTGTTCGTGCGGATGATAATTCGTTCGGATGGTCATCCGGTCGGACAGCTTGTCAGGTCGGATGACTATTCGAGTGGATTGTTTCTTCCTATGAGAAGGAGGTGTTAGTGTATGATGGTTTGACTTCTAAAGTTTTCGTTGTAGCATTTTGAAAACATTGAGTATCTCTATCCTTCAAGTCGGTCGATCGGACGGTCAGTCGTGCGGATGACAATCCGCTCGGATGGTCATCCGGTCGGACGGTAGTCTGGTCGAACGACGACTCTAGTGATGAGGTTACTTAGTGGAAACAAATTCACAGCAGAAGAGTCACTCGGTCGGATGTCCATCCGACCGGGTGGCAACCCTGTTAATGAATATGTTGAAATTTGTTTAAGTCTTTAAAGTCCTAGTATCTCATGATCCGAAGAATAATCCGGTCGGATGGTAGTCCGATTGGATGACAATTCGTTCAATACTCAAACTTCAGATAAAGTTGATTTAAGTGTGGGACTCAAGGTGCGATCCGTTCGGATGGCAATCCGTTTGGATGGCTTATCCGCTCGGACAGTAGTCCGGTCGGATAGTACTCCATCCCGGTTGCTCCGTCCGTCTTACACTTGGTCATTTTCGTTTATGTATCATTTTATCGAGACGTTTTGGACAATGTGTTAACCAACAGAATCCCATCTTGACCCAAGTGACCTGATCGACCAGGAATCACCCTAGTTTGGCCAGTTAACCGGTTCAAGACGGTTGTTCTTGTTTAACCCGAAATCGGTGGTCTCGTGAGTAGAATCCAGACTTTGAGCTAGCACAACACTAAGAATGAGCAGGAGACTAGAACAAGGCCCGATTCTATCGGTTTTGAGTGTATTGTGTGTAAAAGAGTTGAAAGAGAGTTAGAAACCATCTTTCAATCCTTTTTCACCGTGAATGTGCTTAGATCTATGTGAGATCTTTGTTTATTTGTGTGGAAATCAGTTAGATCTAAGTTGTTCTTGGTGGATTGAGGCCAAAACATGAAGTTCTTCAAGAACTCATGATGACATCATCCTAGAACACCTCAAATCTAGTGATTTCACGGTTAAAAGTTAAGATTCAAAAGATAGAAAGGTGTAGGAGTGCGTGTAGATCAAGAAAGTACAAGATTTAGGACGAGATCTTCCCGGGATCGAGGAAAAGGTGAGGAGCTCGAGCTGGTCGGTCAGAGAGTTTCCAAAAGTAGAAAGTTTGAGAGTGACATGGGTATTTATAGGATTCCAAAAGGGGAAAGTGTGGGTCAGTCGGATGACATCCCGCCCGGATGACTATCCGGTCGGATGTCATCTCGGTCGGATGGCATCTTGGCACCACGACCAAGTGGCAGCCCGGTCGGATGGCTATCCGGCCGGATGGCGCTGGGTTCGTGTGTTCGACGCGACGATTTTTGTTGATTCGATTTCGATTGCGAGCGATGCGAATACGATGGAGTTTCCTATTCAAATTACTTTTAATCCCAACTATTTGTATCTAGCGTTGTCTCTTCTCTACTAATTATCATACCATTTCGATTGTTTTCCACAACATAACATAATTAAACATGCACAAGTAACACATAAGGCACGCACACACGTATAACACTATTCCAAATTCGTATTTCGAGTTTCGATTCGATTTGATGTCGATTTGATTAGCATAGTTTGATTATCGTTTAGTTAACTTTATCGCATTGTTACTTCCTATAGTTCACAGTCGTAAGTCGATTAGGTAGCGAATAACATACGTCGATTGTTGTAATTATTGACACTTACTCCACATAATACAACTAAAATAATCATATAGAAGAAATCTACTATAAGTCAAATTGCGCGAAATCGGTCGTTAACTTTGACCTTGACTTTGACTTTTGAAAACACGGGGTGTTACACTTTTTGACTGCAGCTTACAGAAAAATTTATTTAAAAATCATCATTAACTCTTTTAACAAAATTCCAGTGGGAGAATTTCGCTAACACCTACACCATCTACAGTAAAATTTTCAGATGATAACACAATTCCTACATCAAGTTATGCAATTCGTAACGAGCTGCAATTTTTGCCCAAAAATACAGGCTGGACCTCTGTTACGGAATAATTCATTTAAAATTTCAAATCATATCGACAAATTATGATTCCAACACGGTTAGAATTGTATTTCAAAGAGGTTCATTATAGACTCAAGAAAATCATGTTTTCATTAAGTTTTGACCCGGTTACAGCTAACTTCCTAGACAGAAATTGTTTTCACATATCCTTTTTATAAACGAGTTTTCATCTTTGTCATGTTTTTTTTTCGATTGTATGAACATAATCAATCATTCACAGCAGGTTATAGGTTATTTATATCAGATTCATCGTACCAATTCATCAAAATCATCAAGCATCTCAAACCCTAATCGAGATATATGTGTCTATACATGCATAAAACTATTTCTAAGCATATCACTTGATTTTTATAAACCCTAGCACCATAAGTTATCATCATAACCATCAAGAATCAAGAAAAATACACAAAACACAGGTTGATTAGCATGAGTATAATCATAAGTAGACGTGTTACCGAGTGTAAGATGTGAGATAACTTGCTTGAACTTTGACCGAAAGGCTTGGGGATCTTGATAGTTGTTGTTCGTCGACCAATGAGAAGCAAAGAGGAGGCAGAAGCTTGTGATTTAAGTTTATGGAATAATCACACATACATGCACGTATAAAAAAGTAAAACATAAAAGGGTTGGGGCGGTTTTCATGTGGGATGCCGAAAGGGGCTTGGGCCGCAAGTCTTGGGCCGCCTTTTAATGGGTCGCTAAGGAGGGCATGGGCGGCGGTTTGGATTTGGGTCGTGACTGGCTTGGGCCGCAAAAGGGGAAGTGGGTCGCAGGTTGGGGTAGGGTATTCGGGCTTCGTATAATTGTATAAACTTCGTAGAATAATCTTTATTTCACGTCAAGTCTTATATATATAGGGTAAGGTTCATGCGAGAACCACCTTTGTTGCGAGAACCGCGAGAACCAATGTGAACACAACCTAAAATAGCTAAAAACCTAAAAAAAACCTAACCCCCACCCTCTCCCAAAAAAAAAAACCTAAACCCCCCACCCCCCAAAAAAAAAAAAAAAAAAACCTAACCCCCCTCCCCCAAGCTAAATGCTAAAAACTAACCCCCCCCCCCCCCCCCAAAAAAAACCTAAACAAAACGTAACCCCCTCCCCCCACCCCAAGCTAAAATGCTAAAAACTAAACCCCCAAAAAACCTAAAAAAATCAAAAAAACACACAAATTTTGTTTTTGAATATTTTTTTACATTAAAATCACTACTTTTAGTAGCCAAAATTTTTTTTTAAATTAAAAAAAAAAAATTGCTACTAAAAGTAGCGATTTTTTTTATAAAAAAAATATTAAAAAAAATTATGTGTTTTTTAGCTAT
Organism: Helianthus tuberosus; assembly: GCA_030545235.1. Lineage (NCBI taxonomy): Eukaryota > Viridiplantae > Streptophyta > Magnoliopsida > Asterales > Asteraceae > Helianthus > Helianthus tuberosus. The sequence continues at coordinate 6,145,752 of CM060422.1, read as the reverse complement.
TTTTGATTGTGTTCACATTGGTTCTCGCGGTTCTCGCAATAAAGGGTGGTTCTTAACGGATCCTTCTCCTATATATATATATATATATATATATATATATATATATATATCCTATTAAGTGCGTATGGGTAAAGTCGTACAATAGAGAAATAAAACGTATTAACGTGTTGACGTAATTATATAATTTGTTAAGGCGAACAATGTTTATCTCGAAAAGTTCGGGTTGTCACAGGTCGATTGATGTAAAACATACCTCGAAATGGTGCTCCAAACAACGACTGAATACAGTTCAATACACAACCTTCTAAGAACAATCTCAAAAGCATATCATCATATACCTAGACGCAAACTTAAAACAATCTCGGACAACAAAATAGTCATCCTCATACAGCGATTACACATTAACGCAACAAGACCCAACAAACTACGTCTGAACCAACCGAACAATCTAAACAATATTCGTAAACTAAAGAGTAATCGTCAACATCAAAGCAACATCAAAAACACATAATCCAACAACATTTGAACACATGCAACTATGTGATCGCATGTTAAAACACACTAAACCTAAGAAAACATCACCAAAGTCAACAACGAATAGGAACCGTCAAAAGCAAATGGTAAGCATCATAGAATCACACGAACGATCTAAATAGTCTCCGCAAACTAAACAGTAATCATCATCGTTAAATCAACATCAATAAAACAAAATCCAACAACTTTTGAACACATGCAACTATGTCATCCCACATTAAAACACATAAAACCCAACAAAACATCAACAAACTCAACATCGGAGACGAACCGTCAGAAGCAACCAATAAACCCAAAACATCAGCCGCTTGTATAAACAAAGTTAACACTAACCATATCGTCACGTAAAACCTACGGTAACATCAGTAACAAAAAACCCAACAAACCAAAAGTCAGAAAGATGGAAACCCAAATTTACAGACGATGAAGCGCAACATACGTCAATGTAGGAAGCAAAAACTCAGCGTAGTTGGTCGTAAAATGTACATAAGTAACACACAAAGCCATAAAAAGAACCCGTGTGAACAACAAACGAAGAAAACGCTTACCTAAAGTAGCCGAAAAGTCGCCGGAGTGTAGGTCCCTGTTTCGGGATCAAAACCGTGATTCTTATGATTATGTTCAAAAACGGAAGAGATAAGAGATGATAAACAAACAACTTTGTATTAATCCGGTAGTATAACGTTACAAGTCGGCCCGATTACATGATAACCGAACTAATACCAAAGGAGTATACATTCGGGGAGAGATCAAGTGGTGATCTCTCCCAGACACACTGAAGCTCACAGGGAACTCTCAAATGAGCTCCCCTATTCTCTCTTAGTCTTGCAAATGACAAAGTGTTGGTATTTATACCCAACACAGGTTGTATGGTCGAAGGATCTAACTGATTGATCGATAGATCATCTGTCGATCATCCAGCTATCGAAAGATACACATATACCTCGAAGGATGACATATCCTTCGAGGTCCATCTTCATCTATCGATGGATATCTTTCGAGCTCATCGAAGGATATACACAATCCTTCGATGCCTTATCCTTCGACACCAAACATTATACAACCATAATTTGTCTAGCAAAACCCACACGGTCAACCAAATAACCCTCTCGTTTGACCACTTCAAACGAGCGGGTCTATACACGTTTGTTTGACCGTTTCACTAACTATTACAAATTCAGCGTACAATAATAACTAATCTATTCGACAAGCATCGGACACAAAATCTGCATCAACAAATTCCCCCTTGTCCGTTGCTGTCGAATGCTGAAAATGCATCTGCAATCGATCTTCAGTCAAGTATTCATCTTCTCTGTGTTAACAAATTCCCCCTTGACCGATGATCCAGGTAAGTAGTATCTTGATGCTCCTTGTATAATATTTCCCCCTCAAAGTACGCGCATCCGTGTTGGGTGTTGTGCAATTTTCTCAAAAGGCTCAATTGACCGATCTTCCGCTGATCTTCCAATACTCCAACCGGCATTAGATAAGGGTTCCAATCTTTAAAAACTGCATCAAGTCTTGATCTTGTCATAAGAACTCTATTTCATACAAGCATACTACATTGATAGAGATTTCTGGTGAACTGTCTTCTGTAAACCGTCTTTGTGGAATCGACCAAGTAATGCACTTTAATCTTCAGCATCAACACTCAGGAAAGTCAGCTAGACCAAGTGTATCCCTTGCAAGCTCAACCAGCATGCTTAGTTGAACTACATCTAGATCTCATTGTCTCGCCTTTGTGAAGTTGACCACGTAATGCACTACGGATCTTCAGCATCAGTACTCAGGAAGTCAGCTAGACCAAGTACATCGTTTGCAAACTCAACGAATTGAGTTACCCCCAGATCCCTGTAAAATCCCAAAGAAACATCAAACCCAAAACCGAATCCTGCAGGCCTTCAGTCTTGAACTATCAGCTTTCATAAAGATTCCCCAGGTCTTCAGTGAACAGCGCTTTTGTAACTACTGTAGACTTTAGAAACCTGTATTTTTCCGTGCAAAACCCTTCACGCTGGCTGGAGAATTAATTAAAATCCTCAAATATGTGTATGTGCAAAACATTCCACGCCGAACCGATTGTATCACCAGAAAATCACAAACTCTACCACCTGTGATTGCGTTTAGAAATTTACCGAAGAAATTCAACATACGGTTTTATCCCCCCATTTCTTTGGTAAAATCTCTAAACCTTAACAGATTCTTTCCACTTCAAAGAAACTGTCATCAAATGTTCACCAATTCCCTCCACTGAGCGGAACTGTCGTCAATCTTCGTTGAATGTTCTTGGTTTTTCGAAAAATCACGAAAACGAATTTCTTCTTTGCATATGCTAGTTGAATAAGAACGTCCCCTAGTACCCCGTTGGATCCGACTTGTATCCCTCCAAAGACTTTGTGAACTCGTTAGGACCGGTATTGACATTCTAGGTTCATTCATTCGTTACCAAATGCGAGAATATGACAATAAACAAAAAGATTTCTTCGTTGCATATTCTAGTTGATAAGGAAATTTCGCCTAGTACCCCGTAGGATCCGACTTGTATCCCTCCAAAGACTTTGTGAACTCGTTAGGACCGGTATTGACATTCTAGGTTCATACGTTCGTCTTCAAATGCGAGAATATGACAATAAACAAAATGCTTTCGAACATTTTCGAATAACCGATAACAATCATAAACATTGACGTGCGGAAGTGAACATACCGTGTTGTTTTTGGCCCATAATAGTCGCGTCACCATTTTTGACATTTGCATTGGTAACCGTGACTACCCCACAATTTTTCAACCATCAAGTATCATCATCTTTTGTTTTCTTTTCATCATGCCGCAACATCCCGCGCTTTCCCGTACGAATATGACGTCAAAAATTAATATCTTTCGCGACCACCCGACCCCCACTTTGCAACTCACTTAAAATTCTTGGCTCAAATATAATCTTGAACTCATGACCCAAAAGTGAAGCGGATTAAACATTTGAAACCCAAATATCCTTAGCCCACCATGCTATATTTGATGTCTTTCAATATTAGAGGCCCAAGACATAAGAAAATATATCAGCAGCTTTCAAACATTAGGTGGGCCTTTTGATCAGTCCAACAACTCCAAATAAAGTTTTAGTCTCGCACAAGGGGGCCCAAATAGAAAAAGACCTAGCTGCCATCATCTTCAAACGTCTATGTCCCTCTTTCTTCGATAATACATAGGCAACAACAGCACCTCCAAACAACGAACCCCCCAAAAAAATATGTGTGCAGCCATCTACCCTTCTTTCTTTCTCCTGCGATACACTTCATCCAAAACCAAACCAGACAGATAAAACTTGCAAGCCACCGCCAACATCACCTGAATTCAGCCGTCAACAACATCTGTCTTCCTCTTCTTCGATACCCAGCAACCAGCGACACTAAACTTCTCCGATTCCACCTGCAATTACCGGATCTTCTTCAGTTTATCAAAGATACCTACAACCTCAAACCAGAACCTCCTTGCATATGTTGTTCAATCTTCGATTCACAAACATCAGAACAATCGTAACCCCTGTTTCAGAATCATCTTTCGAAACATATGTTGGATCCTTCGAACTGATCAGATCTGGATCCTTCGAAGTTGTTGGGACTGATCATCTTTCGAAGTTGTTCATCTTTCGAAACATATGTTGGATCCTTCGAACTGATCAGATCTGGATCCTTCGAAGTTGTTGGGACTGATCATCTTTCGAAGTTGTTTGGAACTGATCATCTTTCGAACTGATCATCTTTCGAACTGATATATGCTGGTTGTTTGGAACTGATCATCTTTCGAAGTTGTTTGGAACTGATCATCTTTCGAACTGATCATCTTTCGAATCTTCAAGCAGCCGCCAAGAACATCAAGAACACAGCCACTGTTCAATTTTGCAGATTTGACGAAAACACTTTGTATACGATTTTTGATGATGATAACTTGTTTATTTAGGTGAAAAACATAAAACCCAACACTCGTTTCAGCACAGATCTGAATAATCGGGTCCAGATCTGAGTTTTTCTCATTTTCACCCAACTTTACATCTTGAACAAAAAGCACAAAAATCACAGATCTAGAGCACATGTGACTTAGTAAACGGTTAGATTTACTAAATCGGGCACCATGGCTCTGATACCAATTGTAGGTCCCTGTTTCGGGATCAAAACCGTGATTCTTGTGATTATGTTCAAAGACGGAAGAGATTAGCAATGATAAACAAACAACTTTATATTAATCCGGTAGTATAACGTTACAAGTCGGCCCGATTACATGATAACCGAACTAATACCAAAGGAGTATACATTCGGGGAGAGATCAAGTGGTGATCTCTCCCAGACACACTGAAGCTCACAGGGAACTCTCAAATGAGCTCCCCTATTCTCTCTTAGTCTTGCAAATGACAAAGTGTTGGTATTTATACCCAACACAGGTTGTATGGTCGAAGGATCTAACTGATTGATCGATAGATCATCTGTCGATCATCCAGCTATCGAAAGATACACATATACCTCGAAGGATGACATATCCTTCGAGGTCCATCTTCATCTATCGATGGATATCTTTCGAGCTCATCGAAGGATATACACAATCCTTCGATGCCTTATCCTTCGACACCAAACATTATACAACCATAATTTGTCTAGCAAAACCCACACGGTCAACCAAATAACCCTCTCGTTTGACCACTTCAAACGAGCGGGTCTATACACGTTTGTTTGACCGTTTCACTAACTATTACAAATTCAGCGTACAATAATAACTAATCTATTCGACAAGCATCGGACACAAAATCTGCATCAACACGGAGAAACAGAGAGAAAGCCATGTAAAGAGAGACTGCGTAAAGGAGAAGACGTGGTCAGCCTTCTGAACCCCCCACCGACCCAAATGTACAAAACCTAAAGCAAAACAATCAAACAGCCCAAAGCAAGTAAAAGCAACAAAGCACAAGGTACAACCCACAATGCATAGAAATCTTGTAAATTAACGTTATATAAAATAGTTAGTAGTTACACTTTATCCTCTTATTAAAAACTAACTACCCCCACTATTTTTAAACAGTCACAACTTTTTTGTACGTTAATACATTAATATTTTTTTAAAAATATTATAGCATAAAAACGAGTATTTTATTATCTTTAATTAGAGTATAGTATTGTTATAATTTTTTAAACTAAAAAAATGATATATTACGTGATTAACGGTGTCTTAGGATGAGCAATAACAAAATTGTTAACCGAAATGAACCAAAAACAGGAAATCAACCAAAAAATGAATTAACCGAAAACCTATTAAACGAAACCCGAATTAACCAAAACCGGTTATCATTTTTTTTGTACCCTCGTTTAACCAAAATTAAATGAACCGAACCATTCATATTTTCATATATTTCTAAGTTTTATTTTATACATTCAGTTTATATATTTCATATCTTATATCTATATTTTATGTATTTATACATTTTCAATTCATGTATTGATACATCCATTTCATGTATTTTTAAGCAAAAGGTTTCACCCAAGTTTGGTTTGACTATTAACCAAAATTAAACGAATCAAACAAAAACCGTCAATTTAACCGAATAAACTAAATTGATTAACCAAAAACCAATTGGTTAATAAAATATACTAACCGATGACTTCGGTTGACGATAATAACCGGACAATGCACACCCTGACAGTTTCTGTGTATCTCACTACATCACACGGACACCCTTCTAGTACTCTAATATATATATCAAACCATTAGGATCTTACCCAACAAATATTAATTTTTTAGAATCGATACCACTATAATTTCCTGCTATTTTAAACATATCTCCTTTCATACTCATCATCTTGATTATTGACGAGAGGCTGTTTAACACTAGCAAATGATCAATGATCTACCTAATCATGGAAAACACAATTCTTTCTTGCCCAACTCATTGATCAATACACATCATGAGAGGCATTTGTCTCGCTGCTATAACTGAACCTTGACGAAAAACATATTTTTAGCGACATTCATTCAAATGGAGACCAAAGGGATATTTCTTAATGCTTGCTTTCTAAATAATACACCCATGCCTTTCTTATCCTGTAGCTATGTCACGTAGGTGATGTTATCAAGTTTTGTGTTTGTTTTATTGTGTTATTTATTAGGTGTGCCATGTTGTTAGCGATTTTATATAGTACATACAAGAAAACAAACCTTTATATAGTTAGCGGAAAGGCGCCCATTGTAACTAGTTTGCTGTTTGGCTTAATTAACGATTGTCGAGAATTTATCATACATAATCACGAAAGCATGTCACATTTTGTCACAAATAAAAAAGAGGCGAAGGGTGGATTGCAAATTTGCAATAGCCAAACACAATGAATGATGGGAACCAGAATTGGGAATTTGACAATCTTTCCATCATGAATTGATCGTGAACTTCTCGTAAACAACCGAAAGAAATTCGAAAGCATCAATAATCTCAGGTGATTCCATTCTCACAAAGGGATTTTTCCTAAATTTATTGGGTTTCATCTGATGGATGTAATCAGGTGGTTTCGCTGATGGCACAATGATACTCCAATGGTCCGTCAGTGATCTAAATTTGCCGTTAAAATAAAATCTAAGTTACCTTATACAAAAAATTCTAGTAACGAGTATGTCTTCATTACATTGATTACACCCTTTATTACATCTATAACTATTAATGTATTATTGTGAAAGAAATCATTGAAGCTCTTGTTAATCATCATTAACAAATACTTATGTTTAAGACTAGGAGGGTAGCTTGTTTGCACCAATAATACTTGTGTTTAAAATTAGGAGATTAGCTTGTTTGCATTTGTATAAAATAATATAGATAACATATACCTATTGCATTATAGGAGATAACCTTGTTTGCATTTGTATAAAATAATATAGATAACATATACCTATTGCATTATTTATAAGTGCCTATAATCATGCTTGTCATGTGTTGTATTCTTTTAAGGTATGATATTGTAAAGAAAGTGAGAAGTGATACTTAAGGGAATAATAGGCATGCAAATAGTTAATTCTTCATTTGTTTCCGGTTAGGTTTTTGTATTATCTACATGAACCTTTTGTACAGTATTTTGTAAAAAAATATATATATGATTTAGAATTTCTTAAGATAAAGAAAATTAAAAAAAAAAGAACAATTTAATCTGATAAAGCATTATGATAGTATCCAACATGTTTGGTCTCAAATAGCAAAAAGAAGGTCCTCGTAAAGATTAGGTAGTTTAGCAAGCAATATACATCCATCATTGTAAAACATAAATTCAGTTTATATAATTGGCAAATTGGAAAATAATAATCCAATATTTCTGAAATTGGCCGATAATAATCCCAAGTCAGTTATTAGCCAATAATAATCCGACCTCGTCCATTTTTTTTTTGTAAAATAGTCTGCCGTTAAAATAACTTAACGGAGTTAAGTGTTTTTCCGAATTACAAACCGATGTTTTAGGGCTTCTGATCAGAACGAGGATACGAGTCGATTGATGTAAAACTTACCTCGAAATTGTGTTCGAAATGGCTTGAATTTTGTTAATTGGAAGTTAAACACCCGAATTGAAGCATCGTTTTCGTGGGTTGGGGGCAGTATTTCGAGGTAAGTTTTACATCAATCGACTCGTATCCTCGTTCTGATCAAGAGCCATAAAACATCGGTTTGTAATTCGGAAAAACACTTAACTCCGTTAAGTTATTTTAACGGCGGACTATTTTACAAAAAAAAAATTGGACGAGGTCGGATTATTATTAGCTAATAACTGACTTAGGATTATTATCGGCCAATTTCAGAGAGATGGGATTATTATTTTCCAATTTGCCTATATAATTTGATACAAAACAATCATGATTATGAAAAAAAAACCTTAAAACCAACATCATGATGTGATGTAGTTATCCAACTTACCAATGTCTTTGACCAATGGCGGAGCAAAGCTATGTTCGACTTTTAAACTAAACGAGTCGAACTTGAGTTTAGTTTTAGTTAGTCCGGGTCAGACTGAACGCCCCTTAGTTTTTTTTAACAGCAACAATGATATCACATATCAAAGAAAGCTAGCGGGAAACTAGCAAAACCCCTATACAAGGAAGAAACAACGCAATCCTAACAAAAACACAAAACATCACTGGTTGCTAACCCCCAAGAAAGGATTAAAGAGCCAACTATCCCATTTTTACCCCTCTGGTTGACTCAATCAAAAGCCATGACTTGCACATCTTCAAAGAGCTGCCAACATTGCACTTAGGGCTGTAAACGAACCGAACGAACACGAACAAGGCTATGTTCGTGTTCGTTCGTTAAGGAAATTTGGATGTTCGTGAACTGTTCGCGAACACATGACGAACAGAAGTTTGTGTTCATGTTCGTTCGTTAAGGAATTTTGGTTGTTTGCGAACAGTTCGTGAACACTAACCACGAACGCAAACGAACACAAATGAACTTTAATTTTGAAAATTAAAAAAGGCACCGTTAATCTTAAACATCGTACACAATGAAAGTAGTTAAATATAACCATTTAAAGATTGAAGGGATGGATAATATTGGGTTCGATCGATTAGAGATAAGCTGAATGAAGCGTGATATCAAAAGAGAGAGAGGGCCAGAGAGAGAGAGAGAGAAATAATACATATGAGGAAACTAAAAAATTAATAAAACATTAAAACGTTTTAGAAAAATAAACATAAAAACCAAACACGAACGGACATAAACGAACGAACACGAACGGATATAAACGAACATATTACCAAACGTTCACGAACGCAGTCGAACGAACGAGACCTTTGTTCGTGTTCGTTCGTTAAGCTTATCGAACGAAATTTTTTGTTCGTGTTCGTTCGTTAAGCTTATCGAACGAACATAAACGAACTTCCCGCCGAACGGTTCACGAACTGTTCGCTGAACGTTCGGTTCGTTTACAGCCCTAATTGCACTTCTTAGAGTTGAAGATGACATCATTTATGTTCTTCCATAAGGACCATAGACCTGCGTCCATACAAGATAGATCAAAATTACACCGTTGTTTCAAAGTTACTTTTTGGGATTTTGTTATTGATAGAGGCTAAAGTTATGTTAATCGGGGAAAATTACATACACCGAACCAATCACACACTCATACAAGATAGATTAAAATTACACCGGTGTTCCAAAGTTAGTGTTGGGGATTTTGAATGATTCTAAAGCCAAAGAAAACCCGAAATTTTGATCACCACAACCCTTTGCGGTTTATTTTGTTTTCGATTAAAAATCATGTCATTATGACTCCTCCATAAACATCACACTGTAGTTTAAACCACCGTATAACTGCCTTTTTCCATCTTGATCACCCGAACATAAGAGTGTAACTTGACCAAATATCTCGTTCCAAAAGAATAAAGATGAGATTTTGCACCATTGTTAAACAAAATCCTAAATTAACCATCTGAGAAAATTGACACGAAACGAAAAGGTGGTCCAACAAGGGCGGATATAGCTAATAAATAGGGGTAGCCCCCGCTACCCTTTATTCTCTGGCGGTAGTGTAAATTTTGGAAAAAATTGACGTTTTTTTGATTCATTGCCCATTTTCTTGAAACGTTGCCCCTTTAAAAATTTTATAGATCCGCCATTGTGTATGAACCCATTGCTAAGGTTGCCCCACAATGATTGATCTATCAGATTTACATATAAAAACACTTCGTTATTTTTTAATAAAATTTATTCATTCGGCCATGAATGCAGCCTTTAGGTACCCGACAATTTCTATTGGAGATGTTTATGATGTAGACCATTAACTAAGATAAATGTTACCAAAGTAATAAATATATGTTTATTTTTTTTTTTTGAAAGGAGAATATCATTAAACCAAAACGCCGAAACCCCAAGAAAGGGCGGCAACAAACAAAAACAAAAAACCAACTATTTACATGTTAATAAAACTACACCAATCTTTCCACTTAATCTCACTACCTTTAGATCTAGAATTGCACCAAAAGAAAGCATAAGACTTGATATCCCGAATGATCTCCTCCAGCTTCACGGGAATATTATTAAATCTGCTCTCGTTCCTAGCCTTCCACATAATCCAGCACCCGACTCTGATAATACCTTGAACAATGTCTTTCTTCTTCCCCTTGAGGCCAGACAAGTCATGATACTCAAGCAAGTCCTTCACCGAAAACGCCCAAATACACGGTATCTTGCACCATGAAGAAATTAAAGACCAAACCGTTGAAGCGAAGCTGCACGAGGAAAACATATGTTCTACCGTTTCGTCATAATCACCACAGAATACACAGGATTGATCCCCCCTATCGATGTTCCTTTTCTTTAGTTCGTCCATAGAAGCCAACTTATTAACCCCAAGCCTCCATATAAATACGTTGCATTTTTTAGGCAGCCACTTACAAGTACTCGGAACATAGTTCCAGTGAGGATCAAAGTCCTTGTAAAGAAGCTCTTTCACAGAATGAACGCTGAACTGTTTGTCTACTGCTCCAACCCAAGCCCAACTGTCCGCAGCCTCAACTAAATTAAAATTCACTAACAAACTGCAAAGCCCAATAAGTTCGTTCACCTCTAAACCAGCCATTAACTCCCTGCTCCACTGCCACCGGAATCTAGAAATACCTTCTTCAATAGCGATCCTATCAGCAACTCTGCAGTTTTTCTTTAAATCCAGCTCAAATAAAGCTGGGAACTTCAGTTCAGAGGCCCACATGGCAACCAAGAATCAGCCCAGAAAAGGATAGACTTACCGTTACCTACCTCACCTTTGATAAAATCCTTGATCGGCTTGTTATCAATCATACAATTATCCAATATTTTAACGATGTTGGCCCAGACCCCGCCCAGAGACTTCTTTACCGGAAAACATTCCTTCTCAACATTCGTTTTGTGAATAGATTCAATCACCTTTACCCATAGTTTGTCTTTGTCTACTTTAAACCTCCAACCCCATTTAGCCAAAAGAGAGATATTAATATATTTCAGCTTGCTAATACCCAACCCACCTTTATCGATAGGACCGGCCACTCGATCCCATGCCGCCCAATGAATCTTGTTTGAATCGGAGCCTCCCCCCCATAAAAAATTTCTAATTTTTGATTCTAAATCTTTAATAACTTGAACTGGGGCATTATAAATATATGTTTATTATTATTAAAATTTACACTTACCATTAAACGACTAATAATTTGCTTTATACACCTTATGTGAATTGAAAACTCTTCATTCACGCAATCATGTTTGCTATTAGTTATACTGGAGGGTGTGGGAGGGGCTTTATCAACGCCACGTCACACAGGGGCTTTAAGGCCTCTCCCCATAACTTGCAGAGTGTGGGATAAAGCCCCTTCAAGTAGCGCCCCCCTCCTTTAACCAATCCTTTACCTCAATCAAACGAAAACGCCCGCTACCATGTTGAAGCCACAACAATGGCGCCTTCTCCTTAAATGTCTGGGTATGGGTGGTGGCGCCCCACCGGCGCCATAGATGGTGACATGGCGGAGGTAGCGCCCCCACACCCTCCGGCCTTAGCGAGCAAATTCTTTAAAACTATATTCGTTTTGAACATGTATTCGCTACATGCAAGCATTCGTGAATACTAAATACATGAAATACGAATACATACACAAATGCGTGTAAACTTGTACGACGCAGAGCGAATGCTAATAAAAACAAGAATAATTCTTGAAGAAAGATACATGTATTTCTAAATAAATGAAATTGTTGCAACAGGCTCCTTTTTAGGGGGGTGATCATTCATCACTCACTCATCACTTATAACATCGAATCAAGTTCTGCCGTGTCATCAACCATTATTCCATCACTCACAACTTTGTTTAGTGGAAATGGTCATCACTCACCACACCCAACAATTTTCCCTCACAACCCAATAATTTCCCTCAAACAATCAAAACCATCATGCCGTGAAAAATACCACGCGTGATGTATTTCCATCACGGGGGAAACATGTTCCACCCCGCCTGCCCTTATAAGGTTTTTCTAAATTTTCAAAATTACAATCAGGCGCTGATTAGAAAATTGATAAAATTGGGGGGATAAATTTTGTTGACGAAATCGGAGCCTTAAATCATGGAATTCAGGACTGATTGTTGGGCCAAACCACCTACGGTTGTTTGCCACAAGATCCGGCTTGTCGAAACCTTTCTGTCCGCTGGTCGTGGGCCCATAACTGCAACCGTAGCCCAAGTGACGTTCGCTTAAAGTTTGGGCCTTTTCTGTCTTGTTTTCCTATCAAGCTGGTCCATGTAAGAATCAGCTAATTCTTAGGTCCGCTCCTCGTCATTGTAGTGGTATACTGGTATATTAAAAATGACATACATGATCTGCTGGTCGTTTTCTGAAGTCTTATTTTATAGGTATAAAATCAATGAGTATATTATTAATAACTAATTTTGCATATTTCTTCTCTCAATTATATACTATAATTTTGCAACATTTTGTTGCAATGAGAGTTGTACACTTTGCATAAATAGAGTTTTGTGCTTATGTAGGTTGCCTTTTGTGTTGTTTTGTCTGTACATTGTTTCTTGAAAGACGTGTGTCTTCAACAACCTGCGTGTCCTCTTTACTCCATACATGTTCATTCTTATCCCAAACCTCACCCATCTCCTGCGATAATCCTTATCAAAACCCTAAATACTGTGTGTTAGGCAAGAAGTCAGAGAAGCATGGTGAATCAAAACTAGAATTCAAGCACTTCGGTCATCGATCTCGACACCTCCGACAACGATTCATCCACTTCCGGCGACCGATTCACCGAGAAGAGGAAGAAATCTGGAAATGACATCGTTTTACCTCCCAATTTGTTTATTGCATGCTCCAATTTGTAAGTCTTTAGCCTCCTTTTTATGTTTGTTTTAATCTTTACGGTTGTTGTCTGTATGTGTTTTAGGAGTTACTGGTGTTTCATTTGTTTGTGGCATGTTATCGGAGGTTGTTGCTATGTCGTTTCATCAGACGCGTACGATCGGAAAAGAAAAGAGCATAACACATTTGTTCAATTTGGTACGATTGGAATTTATACATCATAAACATTTGTTCAATTTTGTCTTTAATCTTTAATTGTGGCGTTTGATGGGAGATTCTTGCCGTGCCGTTTGATAGGACGCGTATGATCAGAATTTGTAGACCATCAATACTATAGAAGGGTTTCACCCAATATGTTGTTTTTGCTTTTGCTGTTTTTTTTTCCTTGAAGTCGTAATGGATATAGGGTTTCCCCCCAATTACTGCTTTGGTTGTCTTCTTTTTTTCTTCAAATAGTTCCAGTGAATGTTATGTCAAATTTGATAGTTAAAACTCAATTTGTTTTTATTATTTTTGTCTATCAAGTAGATAGTGGTGAAGTGGTTAGGGAAAAACTTGGTGTTCTTTGTGACCCAGGTCCGACTCACACTCTCCCCATTATTTTCTTCGGCATCCAGGTGAAGGGCGAATACGGGTGGCGCCGGTTCGTCTTGGACGGGAGGCAAGGTTTTACCGATTATTCCATTGTCGTGTCTTTGGACGGGTGGAGGTCGGGTTTCCGTGCATCTGGGAGAGCCAAGGGGCTGGCGGCGGTCGAGTAGTCGACCTTGGCCACAGCGCCCGGTGTCACGGTGGTTGGCACGTCGTTCCTTGCCGTTCAATAAAAAAAGATTTTAATATCAGCAGCAGTGGACCCCACAGTTGCAACCACAACCAATGATGCAGCCTGTGTCCAGACCACCATCTCCACAAGTCCAACAACTTCTCTAACAATAAGTTTTTATTTTCTTTATAATGATCTAACAATCATGTATGTAAAAACGATATCCCATTAAAATTTGCAGCTTCGCGGGAATGCTTTTACGATAGAAAAGATATGTTAGCCATTTCTTGAGAGGGTTCTCTGCTTAAATGGGCTATCCGACTTGCTGTTTTCGTAGCTAATGACATAGTATTGACATTAAAATTTTTGATGCAGGGGAGAAGCCTGGGCATTTCTGGGAAGATAAATTATCTACTTTTTCATGATTATTGCCTTCCAAGTAAAATGATTCATATGTTGCGCGTTATAATGGTTGTCACACCCCAACCGATGGCGGAATCATCGGGGCGCGGCACTAGGCGAATCAGATTGCTCAAGAGAATCCATAACAACTATATTGCGATAATATTTAATACATTCGTTATCCCATACTAACAAATAATACAATCACATAAGTTATCACAGATTTCTTGTCCTCTCGAACAATACAAATCCGACAACCTAGATTTTAGTTGAGTTTCTAGACCTCCTAGCTTGATTTGATATAGTCTGCGATCTAACCTGCAACATACGTTAAAATGTTTGTCAATACAAAAGTATTGGCGAGTATACAGGTTTGATATGTATAGCGTAATAGATAAAAAGTGTAGCGAATTTCCATATGCAAGAACGTAACACACGACATATATACTCACAAAGCTGATACTACCAACTAAGTCCTCGATGCTAGAATATGCGATGGCAAACTAGACCCCGTCGGGCGCAATAGTACTATACTAGTCATGGTGGGACGTCGTGAGTATAAGCCCTAGCACATATGCAACTAGCATCACGTATATCTATGCATAACAGTTATTCGCAGTGATAATTCGATTGATTGAATAATTCGTTTGATAAGTTCGATTTGCTAGAAACGTATGTTACACCCAAAATGCGATTAAAAAGGGTTCAAGTATACTCACAGTGCGTAATCGACAAGTAAACACAACTTGAATTGGATCGATTAAGAGTACGTCTGAGTTAACCTGGTTACAGATCGTTAAACGGTGAATAGCGCGTTAACTGGTGGCGAAATGGCCGAGGTTTGGTTCGGACATCGATGCTTGGGCTCGTTCGGTCGGCTGGACATGTTGTCCGGTCGGTTAACATGCTAGCCGATCGGTTGGCATGCTGTCCGATCGGTTAACATGCTAGCCGATCGGTTGGCGTGCTGTCCGATCGGTTAACATGCTAGCCGATCGGTTTGCATGTTGTTCGACTGGTTACCATGTGGTCCGATCGGTTAACACCTTGTCCGATCGGTCGGTTGAATCCTGATTGCTGTCCGATCGGACGGCAATTCGTTCCATCGTCCTGATCGTGTCACACTTGATGGGTTTTGGAAAGATTTCAGGTGATTTGACTGAGATGGGGTGTACTTGCGTTAAACTACTGAAACCCCATCAAATCCGACCCGTTCTAACGGCCGGGAACCACCCCGTTCCATCAGATCTGGCCGTTCTTGATGGCCTTTCCCGTGTTTAACCCGAAAAAACACACACTTTGATTAGAAAACATAGATTAGCCGAGATTTATGTAAAAACGTATGGAAATCTCCCAGATCCGAGTTGTTCTTGCATGGGATGACATCACCCTTGAAGTTCATAAGAACTTCATGGTGACATCACCCCAGAATACCCAAAATCCAGAGATTTCACGGTTAAAAGTGAAGATTTAACAGGTAGAAAGGTGTAGAATTGGTTATAGATCAAGGAAGTACAAGGTCTGAGTTGAAAACTTACAAGAATCGCGAGAAATCGAGAGATAAAGGGGTTGGAACTTCTGGTCGAGCAGCAACAGTGACAACAAGTGTGTTGGAGGTGAATGAGGGGTATTTATAGGCAAGGAGGAAGGAAAGGAGGGCAGGCTGGCCTGTTCGATCGGTTGGCCCAGCCGTTCGGCTGGCCTGTCCTATCGGTCGGCCCAGTCGTTCGGCTGGCCCATCCTTACGGAGGCCTTTCGATCCTCGTTTTTGGTGCGTTGCGATAGTTTGGGCCACATTTCCATATATTTATATTAATATATATTATAATTAATCACCAAAGGGTCGTATACACGTATTCATATTCCACAATTTCGATATAACAAACGATTTTCGATTCGAGTGTGCGATTATTAGCGGCGTTTCACGGTCATCAAGGAGGGTAGCATAGGTCCTTTCTTGATGTCATCGTGAACATTATTATGTGCTGTGCCACAATGACTGACGGGGTACCGTTCACTCGTACTGTCATCATCGTCACGACGACTGGAGCTATAGCACTCACCCAAGAGTCTTTGTTAGCGTTAATAGTTTACGTTTCGACACATCACGGCCACCGAGGAGGGTAGAATAGGTCCTCACTCAATGTCATCGTGAGTGTTAGTGGTTGTGATGTGATGTAGCCATAATATATTGCGAAAATATGCGATTATCCTTCGAATAGCGATGTATGCGATATAGTTACATTATGATCCGAATCTCTGGTGCTAGGCGTAACGAGTATATCGAGTAGTAACAACGCACAAAAGTGCGGGTTGTTACAATGGCGTTTAATTATTATTATTAAGCTTCGATATATCTTCTTAACTGATCTTGCTTTCACCTGGCAGCCGCTTGGTATGCATCCATGGCAGGTATGTTCTCATATCCCGTACCTTGGCTTGGCATTCGAGTTGGTTTGGTCTCTGACATAGGCCCCCTTGGTGTAGAACCAATCCTTTTGGCTGCAACATTAGTCGTGTTGTCGCAACCCCTCATGTTTTCATTCTTCGCGTTAAGTCTCATGGTGAGTGTTTTTTTTTTCCAAACAAGTCGCATGATATATTCTATTTTTCCATTCTTCGGCTTAGGAGCCATTTGAGGAGATGGGTTTGAGGTTGGGGAGAGGTGATTGAAAAGTAGGATGGTTAGTTTACTTATGTTATGTAAATGCACTTTCGTAAATAATAATAGTATCATCTGTTATTGATTTAATTAGCTGTAATTTGCTATCTGAAATGCTTCCTATTTAGTTGTGAATGAGGTAATTTGCTTCAAATTATGTTGACAGGTATACATACGTGGGTGTGAGTTTATGTGGACACGGTCTTTGTTCTTATTTAACTTCATTTTCCTTATCTTTAATTTGTCATGTAAAGTGGTAAACAAGAGCAAAGTTTTTTAGAATTATTTTTAGATATAATCTGCTATGTCGTATGAATTATGTGAATGATTATTAGTTTCATATATTTTTAATGTGTATTGATGTTTGAGCTTATCTTATTATTAACCCATGTTGCTTTTTGAAATGTGCAAATCCCTCTTTATCAGTAACACACATGAATCATGAATCATTTTACAAATCTTTCCAAACTGTTACTCTATTTACCTACTTCAAGGTGCTCACAAGTAATGAAGGTGCTCACAAGTAATGAAGGTGCTCACAAGTGATAAGATCTTCAGTGGATCGTGTTTGAACCGGCGCGGAGCGAAGAATATAGATCATCACCATAAATCAACATTGTATGATGTAATGTTGCTTTCCTTATGAAACATGTCTATATGTTTGTGTAATTCAACTTGATTGATGGTTTTGAAGTTTAGAAATGTCATAGGTTTTACATGGTTAGTGTTTAATGCTATTTAACATTACCCACCGCAACGCGGGGGCTTCCATCTAGCATTTGTATGCGTTCTTAATTTTTAAGCGCCCCGGCCGCAACGCGGCGGGGGTTCCATCTAGTTCCATATATAACTTAGTAAGTTTTTTGTGCATAAGAACTTGTAACTTGTGCTTTGGGCATTTTTCAAAAAAAAAAAAAAAAAAAACTTGATTTTTTACTTTCAATCCAAAGGATTTTACCTTTTGCAATTTTAACCCTATATAATTTATTTTTTTAACTTTAACCCAAAACTTTTCATTATTTTCAATTTAACTTCACAACTTTTGTCACTTATAGTTTTCATCTTTCGCAAATTTTTGTTTTACGTATAGTTCTAAATTTTTCGAGTTAATACGACGCAACGTACGAGTGTGTTTCAACTTTTTTATGTTTTGTTTCGAAATTTGCAAGTTAACACAGCGCAACGTGCATGTGTGGTTCAACGTTTTTACCTCTATTTTTTCATGTTTGACAGATTCGTCGCAACACGCAGATCCTAGGTCGAGTCAGTGTTGGTGGTCGATGACGGTTGTCGTAGCCTTGGCTTTGGGGGGTTTTCCAAAAAAAAATAGATTTTTTTTTACTTTTCACCCAAAAGTATTTCATAAATTACTTTTAACCAAAAATTATTTGTTTTTTTTTTACTTTTAACCTACTTTTTATCTTTTGCAATCTATCCTCACAACTTTTTTTTACTTTCAACTTTGTTCCTTTATAGTTTTCATTTTCCGTAAATTTTTCGCTTTATGCTTGGTTCTAAATTTTGTGACTTAACACATCGCAACGTGCGTCTTTGGTTTAACGTTTTTACGTTTCATTCTAAATTTTGCGAGTTAACACGACGCAACGTGCGTGTGTGGGTGAACGTCTTTACATCGTCTATTTTTTCCCGTTTGACTGGTTTAACATAACGTGCGTGTCCTATATCAACTTAGTTATAACTAAAGAATTCCCGCCGCATTGCGACAGGTCGCATTCCGACGTAAACTTTTTTTTAGACGAGTCAAGTTAAATATAATACGTTTTCGTTTAAAGAAACCATTTTTATGTGCATATTTTTATGTACGTTTTGGTATAAATTCAAGTTGTTCTATGTTTCAACGTAAACTTTTTTGGGAAATGATTCACGTCAAATATAATATGTTTTCGTGCTTATTTTATGTATGTTTCGTAAAGTTTGTTTCGAACCGAGTAGAGTCAAATTATGGTTTCTTTTTCTTCCTTTTTTTCGAAATCTCTAATTAATCCATTTCGATTACATGTGCATATTTTTCTTCATACCATTACGTTTTTTATGTATGAGTTGGGTCACATATAATACGTTGTGATTGTTCGATATGAATTTGTTTTACTTTACGTTTGATCCAATCACAATGCTTATACATGTTACATTGAGTTCAAGTGGATACGTCGAAATGTGTGCTTTCATATGGTTAATGCATCATAAAACGTTTGGACTAATCCATTTAATGTTTACGATGTACCCGCGCCGCAACGCGAGCGGGTCTTAACCCTAGTTAACAACAAAAAGGTTACTTATGAAGAAGGTTTACCAGTTAAAGTGCTTGGTGTGTGTTACCAACCCGATAGTTGAGCAAAAAGTGTTTCATGGTACTCTCGGAAAGCAAGGGATGTAATGATTAGATCACACTTTTTATGTCCTAAAAAGCTAGAATGATGCAAGAGATTCTATGTTTGCTTATTCACCACGCTATATATGTGTTCAAATAGATATGTGTTCAAATAGATAAAGTTTACAAATAATATTTTAATAAAAATACTTTCAAAAACTTGTAACAAATTTACTTTAGTGGTTGATGGTAGAATGAGAAATTAAGGGTGAACGGAGTGGGGGCGGTAAACCAACTCGGTACCGACCCCTCATCCACCGCCAACCTTTTTACCGAGCCACGTTTACCGAAATGGGGGGCATTTTCGGTGAAGCTTCACCGAGTCGGTGAGAGGGAGGGAAGTGGGGAGAGAGATGGGTGTGTGGTGGGGTCCATTTCTTCTCAACCAATCACACATTTCACTTTTTTTTAAATAGTTTACATAAACCCATTAGATAAACCACTGCAAACGTTTTTGAGCATTAGGTAAACAATTTAGGTGAATTGACGTGACAGTGTCTGATTGGATGAATTGAGAGTTTACCTATTCCAAATAGGTAACCACTCCCTTCGCCCTAAATAAAAGTGAACATTTTTTAGACAACGGAGATAAAATAATTGAATATATATGTTTAGACGCAAATGGTAGTAAAATGTACTTTGTGTAGTGCAATAGAATCCAGTTATATATTTATATTTATTTCTGTAAAAATCAAAATAACTAATAGTTGAGAAGCATGTGACAAGTAATTAATTACTTTTAATGTCACCACATTTTTAAGACCAATTTTTATAACCTAAACATGATTTTTCGACACTATAATATTGTATTTGCACATGTTAATTTTATCCAAGGATGTAGCTTGCGATGCCTTTTAACTTTAGAATTATTAAAAGCCATAGATTTGTAACTTCTATGATTGTAAATTATGGTGGTACCATGATAGCAAGGCACATGCCCTGATCATATTAATTCTTGAAATAGAATCGAAATTAACTTTTATAGGGTATCTCCGTATTGGGAAATTTCCTTGCATAACCTTTAATTTAAGTAGATAATTCATATAATATAACCTACGGATGCCAGCCAATAAATGGTTCAAGCCATAAATCAAATACCGGTTGGGTAACGAGTCAAAATTGCTTGGTTGAGTTGGATACTTAGATGTGTAAAATTATTCTACAAAGACTCCTACAATGTTGAAGAAAAAGGACATAATGACGCAAATATAGAAAATACACAATGATAAATAAAAAAATATAATGATGTAAACAAAAAGTCTAAAATCTACAAGCTAAACATTTAAAAACAAAAACACAAAATCTCACGTCGTAGACTTCGATAAGACGGTTCCAATGCTGCTTGAATGAGATCAATCGGAGTCTGTTTGATACTCTTCTTACGACTTCTTATTTTTCAGACTTTGTATTTGATCCTAACCCGGGTTAGATTAGAAATTTCTTGTTTTTAATTTATTTAAAAATTGATTGATATCATTGTAAATTTTTCATCGATAAATAATACAATTTTGTTTGAATACAATGATTTCACGATTATGAGGTTTTATCTGTGCCGGGCTTCTGTCCACTAAAGGCCCAAAAGGCTAGAAATGGTTGCTTTACTTCGCAAATTTGCAATATAAATTGCGCTTAAAGCGGCTCGTTATCTTAGGAAAACTTGTATGGTTCTGGGCCCATACGAATTGTTATGGATCCGAGACCACAAGCCCACAACTCCAGGAGACGCATAGCTCCAGATAATGGGCCTTTGATTCTTATATGGGCTACAAGTAGTGGTGCACAAATCGGGTTTTTTTAAAAACCGGTTTCGGGTATGGAACCGGGTTCGGGTAGGACCGGGTTTTACAAAATCGGGTTTTTTTTTTAAAACCTGGTCGGGTCCGGGTTTTCTACCAAAAATGTATACCCTATATACCAGGGTTCGGGTAGGATTTTATAAAACCCGGGTATTATAATACCCTATTTCCAGGTTCGGGTCCGGTTCGGGATTTCATCGGGTAGGGTTCGGGTATGCATCGGGTTGGGAAAAAACCCGCACCGAGTATTAAAAAACCCTACCGGGTATTAGTGCTTCTTTATATGTTTTAGTGGATGGTGCCTATTGAAATTTTAATGACATTTCTAAATCTAAATTCGATACTTATTTTTTTTGTAGTTGCTTATCGATCAAATGCAGACGGTAGACCCACTAAAAACATTAATAAAAATAAGCACAATAACGTATTATATTTGGCACGATCCATTTAAAAAAAAGCGTCAAAACGTACACAAACTTGAATTTATGCCGAAACATACATAAAAATAAGCACGTGAACTCGAGGGTAGCTATATAACCGGGTATAAAAAAACCCAGTTCCGGGTATTTATAAAAACCGGTTCCGGGTATTTATAAAAACCGGTTCCGGGTATTTATAAAAACCGGGTTTCGGGTATAAACCAGGTATAAAAAACCCGGTTCCGGGTTCGGGTTTTAGATCAAATATGAATACCCGGTAGGGTAGGGTCGGGTTCGGGTATAGAAAACCCAGTTTTTATAATACCCGGTTCCGGGTTTTTTTCCGGGTTCGGGTTTTTTGTGCACCACTAGCTACAAGCCTACAACGGATAGTTCCTTTATTGGCTTATTGCTGACTTGCGAGCCGACACGAACTTCCACTTACATAAATTTTATTTAATATATATATTTGCTAACTATTTTATTTAATTTTCAAACAAATTAATGAGCCGAGCTTGAGTTTGGAAAACTACTCATGAACGAAACTCGAGCTTTAGATATAGAGCTCTAAAGGAGCTAAGCTCGAGCTCGGGCCTCTTAAGCTGAAATGAACAACGTTCGAGCCTAAACAATCTTGTGCCCAACTTGGTTTACTCCCTAGTTCTGGGCTCATGCGTATTGTTATGAATCTGAGGCCACAGCTCTAGTCCTCTAGACTCGATTGCTGGAAGGCATGGGTCGCATGGCTCCAGATAATGGGCGGTTGATGATTCCTTTTTTTTTTATTTTGGCTACAATAGAGTTCACTAGTTCTTATATTGCCTCAATGGGCTTAGGATATTAGGCTTTAGGATACCTTTCATCTGGAAATGTTTTCTCAAGCTAGTTATTTGTTTTTTTCTTTTATGATGAAACAAGTAACTTTAAATAATAATAAATAAATAATATAAAACACCTTGTAGGGTAAAAGTCAATATTGCCCTCAAGAATCCACAGCCACAAGTAGCTCGCAAGTGTAAGATTAATTGATGCCACGTCAGCCCAATAAGATTCTGCAAAGGCCCACATGGCAACCCAAACAACCAATCACAACAAAATTTCTTCTACTCACTCCTATCCTTTTAGATAAGCCCATTATGCCTTTAACACCTTCCAACTTCTTCCTCTCAATCCTACTCATCCTTCATCACCAATTCTTGTAGACAAAACATTTTCTAAAACACAATGGCTTGTGCTTCTTCTGCCATTGCAGCTGTTGCTTTCTCTTCTCCAAGGTAATATATTATCATGAGAATGTGGGCTGTACTAATTATTTATACTAACTTTTTGTTGATTTTATTTTTGTAGTTCACAGAAGAGTGTTGGATCAACAAAGGCTTCTTTTCTTGGTGGGAAGAAGTTGAGAGTTAGCAAGGTGGGTGCACCCTCCGGTTCACGATCATTCGGAACCGTGTGCGTTGCGGCTGACCCCAATAGACCCATTTGGTTCCCTGGCAGCACTCCACCAGAATGGCTCGATGGCAGGTCCGGTTCAATTATATAACTTACGTTATTAAAAAAAAAAAAAAAAACCCACCAACCCTTTGTTATGTTTTGGTCATCTTAATTAAATTCCTAAGATTTAGTTTTTTTATAACTTGCAGCCTTCCCGGAGACTTTGGTTTTGATCCTCTCGGCCTAGGTAAGCATAGTGTTTCAATTCATAAATTTTACGAACACAAATAGTATTAGAGATAACGTATTAGTTAGAGTGTATGTAATAGTATTTACCATAGTTACGAAATATGAGGCAAGATCAAATACAAATACATCTTATCATGGTTAAACGTAGGAAGTAAAATGTTGATACGTAGATATCAAAGTGCTAATATGTAATAAACAGTGCAGATATACAACAACACATTGTGTAGTTATATATCAACATTACATATCAGCAGGGGCGGATCTAGCCCATATTTGTGGGTTCACAGGAACCCATTAGGTTTGAAAAAAATAGAAAAAAATAGTAAGAACCTTGATGATTTGGAAAAATTAGTGAAAATCTACCAAAAGAAACCCAGTGGAAAAAATTCCTGAATCCGTCACTGCATATCAGCACTTTTTTATTTGCATATCAACACCTTACATCTAACTTTTTAGGTTAATAGTATTATTTAATTACTTTCCTTTCTTACTACCTCAATTCTACTTTTGGCTTTTATACACAGTTGATCAATAATACACAATAACTTACGGTGTTTTCATTATTATATAAATAGATCGCACCATGTTAGTGTTTTTTTATAACACGATGGAATTTGTGAACGATAGGATCGGATCCCGAGACTTTGAGATGGAACGTACAAGCGGAACTTGTACATTGCAGATGGGCAATGTTAGGAGCAGCCGGGATTTTCATCCCGGAATTCCTAACAAAAATCGGAATCTTAAACACTCCATCATGGTACACTGCTGGTGAACAAGAATACTTCACCGACAAAACCACACTCTTCATCATTGAGCTTATTTTCATCGGTTGGGCCGAAGGAAGAAGATGGGCCGACATCATCAAACCAGGGTGTGTTAACACTGACCCCATCTTCCCTAACAACAAGCTGACCGGGACAGATGTCGGGTACCCAGGTGGGCTATGGTTCGACCCACTTGGGTGGGGAACCGGCTCGCCTGCAAAACTCAAAGAATTGAGGACAAAGGAGATCAAGAATGGAAGACTGGCTATGTTGGCTGTGATGGGTGCATGGTTCCAAGCCATCTACACTGGAACCGGACCCATTGACAACTTGTTTGCTCACCTTGCTGACCCGGGTCACGCCACCATCTTCGCTGTAAGTGAAATTCATAAATCTTTTAATAGATTATATGTTCATGATAATCATGTGTAATTAAATATTTAAATGGTAATTTCAGGCATTCAAGGGCTAAGCATGCATATGGAGGAATTTAAAGAGTTTTTGGCAAGTGGTGTTTGTGTGTCATTAGAAATTGTATCTTCATCTTAATTTACTGTAGAGAAGTTTTAATGCAATGTACAAATACCTCCTAATTTCAACTCTTAATGTTGCATATATAGTCAAGCAAAATCATTGGGCTGTACCCCAGTGGTATGGCAGTGATGGTAACAAACCCATCGAGGGGGGTTCGATCCTGAGCCATACCACGGTTTTCATCCAGCTGTTACTTCAGCGAAGCAACTCGTGTGGAGGCAGTACGGTTTCCTAGGGAACGCCGTAACCAAGTCTGGCCAACCCAGCGCAGGCCCGATTAAGACAACGTAAGTCTGGACAGACTTGGCTAGGTCAGCCGATTAGGCGGTGTAACATTAGGTCACTCATAAAGAAAGTTACCGTTCAAAATAAAAAGGTCAAGCAAAACATAAAGCAATGCAAACAAATGACAAGAATAGACGAGTGATTAAATGAATAATAAATATCAATCTTTTTATAGAAAAAAATCATTAGAATATGTTTTAAATAAATTCTTGTTATAGTCATTTCAAATATTATTTCTCATAGAGCATTTATATATTTAAAAAAGAGTTAATTATTGTTTTTGTCCTTGTGGTTTGTCAAAAATCACTATTTCAGTTCATTAGTATAAAAATTGCGATTTCAGTCCCTGTGGTTTCACTTTCGTAACCATTTCAGTCCATCTCGTAACCAATTCAGTCCCTGTACTAACAGAATAAATGGATTGAAATGGTTACGAAAGCGAAACCACAGGGACTGAAATGGTTACGAAAGTGAAACCACAGGTACTGAAATCGCAATTTTTAAATTAATGAACTGAAATAGTGGTTTTTGACAAACCATAGGGACGAAAACAATAATTAACTCTTTAAAAAATATTGCTTTTTAAAAAAAAATCATATTGTTACAGATATGAATCATATTAAACAAGCATGAATGAAATAAACTAGAGAGATTAACTCAAAGAACATTATGCTAAAGTAAATGATATGTATAGTAATGTTATGAACCCAAGATCTATAAATGTAGTTTTTAAAAGACTTGGTTTTGCTATTCCAAAAGTGGTAGCGCGCTTGTCGCCTGTTTACCTTCTATTTCGATATAATTTTCATTTGGAGAGTTAATGATATACGAGTTACGACCAAAAAAAATATGAAAACATGAATAGAGAAGGCTTTAGTTGATGATCGATTTTCTTAGTGAACAATGAACAATCTAAAGAACGATCATTTGCTTCCGTACTAGTATTGAGGTATGTTCTGTTTCATCTTTATGATATCAACATTCATGTTAACATTTATCAACTACCTCAATCAAGGGCGGACCTAGTGTAGGTCCAGGCGTATGCGCATAGCACGGGCTATGGCTCAACTTTTTTCCGGTAGTGTAATTTTTTTTTTTCGATTTTTATACATAGGACACCCAACTATGAAGACACCCCTCAAATTGTTTTTTACAAACTAATAATAAGCCCAGTTGGTGATGATGAATACAAACCAATAATAAACCCAATAAGAAACTAAATAATAAGCCTAAATAACTAAATAATAGCACATTAGATAAGCCCAAATAACTAAATAATAGGCCAAGATTGAATCAAATGGGCGACAGTTTAATCAGGGATATTAAACGTCGATAGAGTCAGACGTCGCTGATGATCATCTTCGAACACAGAGGCAGAGACAAAACAGAATCAAGTATCAACATATCATCTTCGCTTGGCCTTGGTCGCTGATTGTTTTATTATTTTGATTGGCAGCAGCAGCAGCAGAAATACAGGTTTGATAGTTATTTGATTGTTATTTGGTGATAATTGTTTGATTGTTATTTGATTGATAATTGTTCGAACAGGTTGTTGGTTTGATTTGATTGTTCGAAAATAACATATGAATAGTCGGAATAGACAATGTTCGAAATTGTTTGATTGATAATTGTCGAACAGGTTGTTAGTTTGATTGTTATTTGATTGTTATTTGTTTGATAATTGTTTGATTAGACAATCATATCGCACAGAATATCATCTTCGAAGTTCGAACAGAAATGGCAGCAGCACATCGAGTCATCGAAAAGAGTCACAGACGAATAGACGATCATATCGAACAGAAGACTAGCTGATTATTGGTTAGTTTGATTAGTTTTATTCTTGTTACTTGTTGTTATTCGCTGATTATTGGTTGTTAGTTTGATTGTTAATTGATTGTTTGAATTCTTTGAAGTGATGACGAAACCAAAATCCAAAAAACAAGCTTTAATTGATCGTTGCTGATTGCTAAAAAAGTTCAGAACAATAATCACCGAACAGGCTAATTGGCTGAAGTCGCTGCAGTTGTGCTGATTGTGAGTTGTGAGTATTCTTTATTTCTTTTCTTCTTGAGTTCTTGAATTGTTTAATTTCGATCTAAAAATTAAAAATAAACCTAGCCCAATCTAAAACCTAAAAACTTATTGTCAATATTAATTCATAAAGCCTAGCCCAAATGTGATATGCTCAATATTGATTCGTTAACCTAAATACTAATAACTTAAAAAAAACTAGTTTATAAAATTTAATTCGGTAAGGCCTAAGGGCCTTTTTGGCTCGCCCAGGGCACTTGAATTTTCAGGATCGGCCCTGCCCCGTAATGTAGGGAAAAAAATTCCGTTCTATAAATGTACCGTAAAAAAATTGGGATACCCCTAGATATTTCTTCTAGTTCCGCCACTGACCTGAATGATGGAACCACCTATTCTCAAGTTCCTGATTGTTGGCAGGATTTATTGTCACATTTAGGGAAACAGGTATATAGTAGGTAGTGATTTAATTCATAGGAGTTATTACGAGGAGAAAGACTTTTCCATACCATAACAAGACTCATGTTGCCTTAGCGGTTACCCATTTATGTAGTGGGGAAGTTGGGGAAGTCTCCACTAAGGTGAGTTACTCCATTATAAAGAAGAGCACCAAGCCAACATGGGCTTGACCGGTGCGGGTCTGGACCCACGAAACCGGGTTCAAAAGTGGATGAACACTGCAAGTCCCCTGGTCTAGTATGATATGATGTTTTACGTTATTCTAGTCTCGCATTTCATTATCATCAATGAATAATGTTGCACAACGTGTCAACATCTTAAAGATTAATGTGGTCCCTCATTGAGGTCGGATGACATTTGGTTTTCACGACCTTTGATCGGTGTATCTTTTCCGCTCATAAAATTCTTGTACTATGAGACTAAGGGGCTGTTTGGCAACTTCTGAATAGTTAAGTGCTGAATCAGTAAGTGGTCTGAATTATTGAGAGTCAGTATAATGCTTAACCATTCAGAGGCAAATGTCTGACCAATTCAGATTAGAGGTCTTAATCATTCAGAGGCAAATGTCTAGACCATTCATATATCTATTCACAAAACAATAAATCTGAACCATTAAATGTTGAACCTTTAAGAGGTCTGAATCATTAAGAACTAAACAAACGTCCCCTAGGGTTATAAGGTAGTGAAGGGGCTCGTGGAAGGGCCACGTGGGATGTGGTGCCCGTGGAACACCCATGGCCTTCGTGAATATCACCACGGTCCAACTTTCAAATTTTAAGGGTTTTGAGCGTTGTCAAATGATCCGATTTAGAAATAATAATAATAATAATAATAATAATAATAATAACAATAATAATAATAATAATAATAATTTCCTATTTTGCATCTATTTAAACAAACAAACACACTACTTTTTTTCACAAAATCACTCTTTCATTCTCTCAATTCTCTACAACTCTCAATTCTCTAAAATCCTAAATTATATATCCGAACATATGGCGTCTTCATCCTCTTCCGACAAAATCAACGCATTCTTTTAACACTGTAACGGAAACCGGACAAATTATTTTAGAGGAAGAAGAAACTATGTCCGAACGTAGAACACGGAAGATGTGCTTAAATAGGGATCGGGAAGGTAATTATACTTTTTTATGTCTAGTGTAATTAATAGTTTTTGTGTAACTGATATTTATATTTATATTTATATTTCTATTTAATATAGGTGCTCACGACATGTTGATGCCTGATTACTTTGCCGAAAACCCGGTATACGCAGATGAACTGTTTAGGTGTCGATTTCGAATGACCCTTCGTGTTTTCCTACGTATAGCCGATGATTTGGCAAATTTTGTCATGGTTTTTTCACATTATGATGGGAAGCTATGGGTAAAACGGGATTTACTACTTTACAAAAGTGTACATCGACAATTCGTCAATTGACTTACTATAACAACCCTAAAGGAAACCGACACTCTCGAATTATTTTCCGACACCCTAATATATTTTAAAATATTCCAATATGTCCTAAAATACACCCCATACATGAAAACGGGCCCAGAATACCATAATTATTATTAAAATAAATTAAAAACGGAATTTTTGGGTTTGAGACGGGCCGCGTGAGCCACACCTCAACCCTTACGCGGGCCGCGACAACTTAAAAACCAGGCAAGCTCCGGTGCTGACACGTGGCCGACGCGTGTTGAACCTACTAGCTGACCCGGATCGGCTACGCCGTTGACCCCCTTTGACGCGGGCCGCGAGAAACCCAAACTCAGCCCCTATAAAGCTGGAGCGTGGGCCTTCAGTTTACGTCGCTCAAATTCAATTCTCTCTCAAGGAATTTCTGATAGTATAAGCTATAGTGGGGTCTAATACCCCCCCTAATTAGCGAAGTTCTGCTCCGTTGTAAGTATTATAACCCCTGGATACGTATTAGATACGCTGCCCGATTGATCTAGGGTTCCGTAACGGCTGTCGTGGTTCTGCACGACGTAGTCGTTGGAATGCCGTCTCGGGGAGGGTATTACTAATGTTAAAATGGGTTATTATACTAATACGTGTGCATTTGTGTAATTTATAGATAATTCCCAGGGAACCCTTACTGAAAACCTAAGACAGCAATGTGAGTAATCTCCTTTTTGTAAATTGTTTTTACAAAACCTTAACTATTTTACAATGCAATTTAGCAGTGATTGAGTCTTTGTAATTCTACGATTACTGCCGGTATGTTGGGGTTTTGTATACAAAATGTGAGACACATTACCATTGGACGAAGAGTTAGCCAATGTGTAATATGACCCACCAGTTAGGATTGACAGTACTGAATGAGTAATTGGGTAGATATAAACATTGTGATCGCTCTCAATACTGTTTAAATTAAATTAATGTTTCTTAATTAAACTGGGATTTACTCACCAGTATTTCCCACTGACAAATGTTTTTAAAACGCGTTTCAGGTAACACAATGTGAAAGCCAATTAGAAGCCAGCTGGATAGCACTGAAGGCTTGAAAAAATGGCTATAAAAGTTACCTAAATAAAGAAGGCGTTTTAATTCAATAAAATGGGATTTATCCCTATAAATCAGTTTGTAATGAAAACTTGGGTTTTATCCCAATGTGTTTATTTCTATGGGGGAAAGTTCTTGTACAAATAATCTTAACATACTAAACATACAAATTGAAGGAAAACTCAAAAATACAAGGTGGCATTTTTGTAATTATCTATAACTATCAAAGTTACTCTACAAATGTATCTAAAAAACCTAAAAAAAACGAACCCCCTCCCCCCCCCCCCCCAAAAAAAAAAAACCTAAACCCCCCCCCCCACCCAAGCTAAAATGCTAAAAACTAAACCCCCAAAAAACCTAAAAAAAATAAAAAAACACACACAAAATATTTTTTTTTAATATTTTTTATAAAAAATCGCTACTTTTAGTAGCAAATTTTTTTTTTTTGTAACAAAATGTAGCGATTTTTTATACAAAATATTAAAAAAAATTGTGTTTTTTATGTATTTTTGGTTGAGTTCACATTTGTATAGCAACTTTGATAGTTTGTGGTAATTACAAAAATGTCACCTTGTCTTTTTTTACTTTTCCTTCAATTTGTATGTTTAGTATGTTAAGTTTATTTGTATTTGATCTTTTGCCTATTTCTATAAAATGTGGTGTTTTACTCTGATAAAATATTTCCTAACTACGGTCCTGATGTAATTTCCGCTGCCAAATTAATAAACACCGATACCACCGACACTGAGTTCGCGGCCGCCTGTTCCCAGGACAGATAGGGGGCGGGGGTTGTGACAGAAGGTGGTATCAGAGCTAAGCCACTGATTCAACCACTGAAGTGTTCTGCTGACATCAAAATTCAAATTGTTAGGAAATAAATTACGGGAATACATGCATAATTGTATTTTCTTGTTATGTGTTATTTGACTATTTGTTAGTTTACAGTATGAGCGACCAAGGACCATCTGACGCGTATCGTCAATTGTCTGGTTCGCCTAGAAGCGAAGGCACCTCCTCTTCTCAGTCTGCCCTCTCAGCGTACTCTGCTGATACGGAAGAAGGAATATTCGTGTTTAAGGCTCAGTCCGAGGAGCCATTCCCTCAGAAAAAAGAGAGGATGGTTCAGTCGAGGGGCACACGAGCGTAGAAAGCGTATGAAAAAGTTACAAGACCAGAGAGTACTAGTCGCAGCCAAAAGAGAGACCGATGCCTATGCCCAGGATATGATTAATAGGGGCATAAATATCCACATCCTAGCAACCACTGCAGCTGACCCTGATCTGGAGTAAATGATAGCACCCCAACCACAACCACCAATTCCTGATCAACCAATGGAAATAGAAAACCCTGAAAATCAAGTAGAAATGCATAATTTCAACCCGGAGGAAATACCTAGGGTACCCGCACCAAATCCCTTAGACCCAAATTACGACCCCTTGTGGGACGATAATAGGGACTATGTGCAACGCTACCCGATACACGAAGACATACCTATGCCAAACATAGGAGCCTACCCAGGTTTAGATCCTTTAGATCCCTATTACCACGATGTATTCATTAGGGAGATTTTAGAAAATCCTTACCAATTTCAGGCCCCTACACCTCCGTACCAGGAACCTGCACCCCCAATGAGTGCAGTCAATGTACAAGAACTTAGGACATTTGGTGAGGAAATTTTAGAGAGTAGTGAAAGAATGCGACATGTGGGGGAGCGACTCGTCTGGAAGTACGACGAGCGCAATATGGATTTCTGGATGAATCCATATCCATGAATGTGATGGTAGAAATGGTAGTAGTAATAATAATAAAATAATATAATATGTGTGTATGTGTATGAAAAAAAAAACTACGGATGCCTACTATTATTAGTGTAATTTTATTTCAGTCGGTATTGTAATTTTAATTTCAGTACTGGTGTGTAATAGATGCATATTATATGAATAGAGTAAAGTCGCAATGATCGACGTTTTTGACCAAAATACGTGTCATGTGATTGGTTATATTAAATATTATTTTGTGATATTAATACATGGTAAATGTTTAAAATTCAGATGGCCGACGAAGGAAATCAAGGAAATCTGAATAACGATAACCAGAGTAACATTAACTTGGTTAATGAGAATCCGAGCATCAATAACAATGGAAACCAATTGGATAATAGTGCTATTCAACACATAGTGGCACAAGGAATTATAGATGCAATGCCATTTATTATTCAAACGGTTCAGGAAGCGAATAATAAAAGTAAACATAGCAGTAAGCGACCAACTGAACCAGAAAACAGCGTAAACAATGAACCTGTACTTCAAGTGCCCATTCCCAAATGAAGAAGAACCATGTCTTATGGTTGTTCTTATAAAGAATTCTGGTCCTGCAAACCAATAGAATTCTCGGGCAATGAAGGACCCATTGCAACTCTACGCTGGATAGAAAAGACTGAGGCTGTTTTAAAAATAAGTAAGTGTGCTGAAGAAGACAAAATAATGTTTGCTTTTAATCTATTTAAAAACTCAGCCTTAGAATGGTGGAACACTATCCTCCAGTCAAGAGGAAGTGATAAGATTTACAACATGGAATGGGAGGAATTTAAAAATACAGTAGAAAGGAAATTATGCCCTCCCAATAAAAGGAACAGATAGCGAATAAGTTTCTAAACCTAAGGATGACCGGGGTAGATAGTAAGTGTTATACTACCACATTTTTTGAATATGCTAGAATAGTACCAACCCTTGCATCACCTGAACCGGTATTAATCTCCCATTACATATGGGGATTAATCGGAGAAATTAGACATGTAGTCAAGGTAGCTAGACCGCAAACCATAGAAGAAGCTGTAGAATTAGAAAACACCTTGACAGATGAATTAATCCGTACTAGAGAAGAAGACCAGAAAAGAAACCTAGCTCAAAGACTTACCCAGGAATTCCGATCTGGAAATTCCAACCGTGGGAAAAATGTAGGTTCCACATCTGCACCTTATTGCAAGTATTGCAAAAGGAAGCATTCTGGAAGATGCTCCATATATTGCAATTTCTGCAAAATATCAGGACACAAGGAAGAAGACTACAGGAGGAAAGCCAACAACAGGATATGCTACAACTGTGGGGAACAAGGCCACATCAAGCCGAACTGTCCGAAATTGGTTCCAGCTGTAAACAACAAGAACACTAAAAATGCTAGAGCATTTGTTTTAACAGCAGATGAAGCCAAAATGATCCCGGACGTCATAGCCGGTACGTTTTTAGTTAATGATGTTTTTGCTAAAGTATTATTTGACTCTAGTGCAAACCAAAGTTTTATTAATACTTCATTTTGAAAACTTCTAAATCAATCATTAACTAAACTTCCACAAGAATGTCTAGTAGAGACAGCAAATGGAGAAATGGTTAGGATTTCTGAAATCTTGCAGGGAGCAAGAATAGAGTTTTTAAATCAAAAGTTTACTGCAAACCTTTACCCAATGAATTTAGCAGGATTTGATGTCGTTTTAGGAATGGATTGGTTAAAAGCCAATAAAGCCAGTATTTTATGTGATCAAAAGTCAATCCAAGTAAATTCACCAAAAGGTGAAAAGATCACAATTAAAGGAGATAAACCATCTAGATCCTCGAAATTCATCTCTGTGACGAAAACTGCAGGTTATATAAGAAAAGGGTCTATAGTATATTTCATTTCTATAATCACTAACACTAAAGGAAAAGAATTAAAAGACATTCCAGTAGTGTTCCAGTTTTCAGATGTATTTCCAGAAGAATTACCAGGACTACCGCCAGACAGAGAAGTCGAATTCAGAATCCATCTGTTACCCGGAACAGCACCAATTGCCAAAGCACCCTACCGTTTGGCACCCGCTGAAATGCAGGAACTGAAGAAACAGTTAGACGAATTGTTGGAGAAAGGATTTATACAGCCAAGCTCATCGCCTTGGGGAGCACCGATTTTATTCGTTAAAAATAAAGACGGGTCAATGCGTATGTGCATTGACTACCGTGAATTGAACAAGGTCACAATTAAGAATCGGTATCCATTACCAAGAATTGATGACCTGTTTGGTCAATTGAAAAGAGCTCGATTTTTCTCAAAAATCGATTTAAGGTCAGGATATCATCAATTAAAGGTACAGGAAGAGGATATTCCTAAGACCGCCTTCAGAACAAGGTATGGTCATTACGAATTTACTGTCATGCCATTTGGTTTAATCAATGCCCCAGCCGCATTTATGGACATGATGAACCGAATATGTAAACCATATTTGGATAGATTCATAATTGTTTTTATTGATGATATTCTCATCTATTCTAAAAGTAAGGAAGATCATGCAAAGCATTTGCACTTACTTTTAAGTCTATTAAGAAGAGAAAATCTTTATGCTAAGTTTTCCAAGTGGGAGTTTTGGTTAGAACAAGTACAATTTCTTGGACACTTAGTTAATCATGAAGGAATTCATGTGGATCCCACAAAGATCGAGGCGATTACTAAATGGAAAACCCCTGAGTCACCAACCGAGGTTAGAAGTTTCTTAGGATTGGCCGGTTATTATAGAAGATTTATTCGAGACTTTTCTAGAATAGTCATTCATTTAACTAAGTTAACCTGTAAATCCATTAAGTTTGAATGGGGACCAAAACAAGATGAAGCATTTAGAATTCTTAAGCAAAGATTAACCCACGCACCCATACTAGAATTACCAGAGGGAACTGAAGAATTTGTAGTCTATTATGACGCTTCCAACTAGGTTATGGATGTGTGTTGATGCAACGCCAAAAGGTTATAGCTTACGCATCTAGACAACTTAAGAATCATGAAGAAAATTATTCAACCCATGATCTAGAATTAGGAGCCATAATTTTTCCCTTAATATTTGGAGACATTATCTTTATGGTAGTAAGTTTACCATATTCACCGATCATAAAAGTTTAAGGTATGTTTTCGGGCAAAAAGAATTGAATATGAGACAAAGACGCTGGATGGAAATGCTCAGTGATTATGAATGTGAAATCTAGTATCATGAAGGAAAAACAAATGTAGTGGCAGATGCTTTAAGCCGAAAGTATCACGAAAAGCCAAAAATGGTACGTTCTCTTAAATTAAATCTGCAAGTAGATTTAAATGATCAAATTAGAAAAGCACAAGAATCAGTAATCAAGGATGATACTGAAAAATTAAAAGGAATGATTAAGGAATTAGAACAAGGAACATATGGAATTTGGAGATTCCATAAAAAGAGAATGTGGATACCTAAATTAGGGAACCTGCGTTATCGTATATTAGAAGAAGCCCATAAGTCCAAATATACTATGCATCCAGGAAATGATAAGATGTACCAGGATTTAAGAAAGAATTTCTGGTGGATAGGAATGAAAAAGGACATAGCAACCTATGTTTCTAAATGTTTAACTTGTTCACAAGTTAAAGCTGAATATCAGAAACCCTCAGGTTTGTTACAACAGTTAGAAATGCCCGTATGGAAATGGGAATTGATTACAATGGATTTTTTTTACCAAATTACCCAAAACAAGGAAAGGTAATGATACAATCTGGGTGATTGTAGATAGGCTAACCAAGTCAGCTCATTTCCTACCAATGAAAGAAACTTTCAGTATGGAACAGCTAGCTAAATTATATGTAAATGAAATCATTTCTTTACATGGAATTCCTTTATCAATTGTTTCTGATAGGGATAGTCGTTTTACCTCTCATTTTTTGTCAAGTTTCCAAAAAACAATGGGAACCAAGTTAAATCTAAGCACAGCTTATCATCCTCAAACGGACGGACAAAGTGAAAGGACGATTTAGACAATGGAAGACATGCTTAGAGCTTGCATAATTGATTTCGGAGGTAATTGTGTCACACCCCAACCGATGGCGCAAACATCGGGGCATGCAAAAACAACTGCGCCTAGCTCGAGATCATGGGTTGTATAGTTCTTCTCGTTGACTTTGAGCTGACGAGATGCGTAAGTGATGCGTGTGAAGTGTTATATATATTAGGTGTATATTTTAAGCCCCTTTAACACTTATTTTAGCCAAGTTTTAAATTTATAAAACACGATATTTTACTAACACTAAACACACATATGGGCAAGTGCACCCATCGTGAGCGTAGTATAGTGTTGGCAAGATACCGAGGTCGTCCAAGGACACAAGAGCTTTTAGTACCGGTTTATCCTCAACGTCTAATCAAAATAAAAAGTTTAGAAAAATGTTTTTAAACTAAGAAAAATAAAAACTAACTAAAATGCTGAAAAGTAAAATAAAAGAAAAAAAACAGATAGACAAGATGAATCACTTGGTTCCGACTCGTATCTAGTATAACCTTTGATTATTTCCGCACTTTTGCACATAATTAAGAGATTATCTTAGTTATTGTAGTAGGCCCCTCTTTTGAAGGTGACGTTACCCTCACCCCAGTAGTTTGAGTCAGCAAGGATACAATCCTAAAAGGGTGGATTATTGGAAGATAATGAATTAAGTTATTAATGCAATATTATGGTAGGCCCCGCTTTTGGCGGTGACGTTACCCTCGGCTAAGTAGTCTGAGTCAGCAGGGATACAGTCCTAAATAGCCGGGTTATAGTATTAATAGTAGTTAACTTATGAGGGGATCAAAGAGTTTGGACCCCCGCCATCCAATACCGTGAAGCATTGAAGGAGGTCCTACTAAATTTGACCCAGGTCCATTGCAGGACCTCTAAACGCTGAACAATGGCAAGACTTTTACCAAACCGTTCCCTTAACCCCCGACCAGGTAGCCAACATACCTCCATATAGACCGTGGAGATATGAATGGTGAAAATCTTTTATTTTATATAGACAGTAAAATAATGCCAAGACACCACGGACAAACGATAAGGAAAGATCACCTTCAACATAAGTAACTAGTTATTAAAGTCATTAATACAAAACCAAATAAAAAGTGCAAAAGATTAGAAATAAAAAGTATTATACTAGGCACTTTGTCTTCACCAAGTGATGTAAGAGACTTAGGCAAACATGGCCTTGATTGTCAAGAACTCTTACGATCAATCTTGGATCCCGAGACGACTCACACACTCTACGATGGACAATGGATGATGGTGGTGGATGATGGTGTTATGGTGGTGGTGGGTGGTGGGTGAAGTGTGAGAGAGGTGGTGTGCCAAGGGATGAGTTGAAATGAAACCAAGCACTCCTATTTATAGGCTGAACAGAAGGCTGGGCATGGCCCCGTGTCCGCTGGACACGCCCCCGTGCCTGTCTGACACTCTCTCTCTTCATTAATTGTAATTCGCAATTACAATTAATGCGCCTGCTGTACTTTCGCCACGCCCCCGTGTTCACTGGACACGGCCCGTGGTGGGTAATAGAAGCTTCTATAGGTTTGTCTTTTCTGCTGCTTCTTGGGCACGGCCCCGTGCTGGCTGAGCACGGGGTGTGTTCAGTCTTCTGCCTTCTCTATTTTGCTTGGGAAGATGCCGCTGAAGGGTCGGGCAGTCCACTTATGTTCCTTTTCTTGTATTTATGTTAGATTTAGCTGTCTTTTTGCTTCTTTTGTGAATTTGAGCTCATTTAATCCTGAAAATACAAAAGGAAGACAAAAACACTCTTTTTCCAACATTAGTACTTAAAAAGGGTTAGTTTTATGCCTCATTTGATGTAATTTATATGTTGCATTTTACACACATCAGTAAGCTATGACCTTGTCCCGTTGCATGAGAACACAACCAAGACCAAGGTTGGAAGCATCACAATAGACAATGAAATCATTGTTTCCGTCGGGCAATGTGAGAACAGGAGCGTTGCAAAGCATGTGCTTGAGGGTTCGAAAGGCAGACTCTTGTTCAGTTTTCCAAACAAAAGGCTTGTCTTTATGCGTGAGAGAGGTAAGCGGAACAGCGATCTTTGAGAATCCCTCGATAAATCGTCGATAATAGCCCGCTAGTCCAAGAAAAGAGCGGACTTCAGACGGGTTCTTAGGCGTAACCCAGCTCTTAAAAGCTTCAATCTTCGCAAGATCGACGTGATTGCCTTGACTATTAACAATGTGACCCAGAAATTGAACTTCTTCCAACCAGAATTCGTACTTGGAGAACTTGGCATAGAGTTGGTTCCCCTGGAGTAACTCGAGAACCAAACGTAGATGTTGCGCGTGTTCGGCTTTCGATTTGGAATAGATCAAGACATCGTCGATGAATACGATGACGAAACGGTCGAGATACGGTTTACACACGCGATTCATCAGATCCATGAAAACCGCTGGTGCGTTGGTTAAACCAAAAGGCATGACAACGAATTCGTAGTGGCCGTAACGAGTGCGAAACACGGTTTTGGGTATATCCTCCTCTTGTATACGCAGTTGGTGATAGGCTAAACGTAGGTCGATTTTTGAGAAACACGTAGCGCCTTGTAGTTGATCAAACAAATCGTCGATGCGAGGTAGGGGATAGCGGTTCTTGATAGTTAACTTATTCAATTCCCGGTAGTCGATGCACATCCTGAACGACCCGTCCTTCTTTTTGACGAAAAGGACTGGCGCGCCCCAAGGAGAGGTGCTCGGGCGAATGAAGCCTTTCTCAAGTAATTCCTGGAGTTGGGTTGAGAGTTCGCGCATTTCGGACGGCGCGAGTCGGTAGGGAGCTTTGGCAATAGGGTTGGCTCCAGGAATGAGGTCGATACGAAAGTCGATATCACGAATTGGCGGTAGCCCGGGAAGATCCTCTGGAAAAACATTAGGAAATTCTCGAACCACAGGAACGTCTTTCACTTCCTTCTTCCCTTTCTTTTCCTTCTCCGCTACTACAATGTTAGCCAAGAAAGCCTTGTGTTCCTTGCGGAGATACTTGCTAGCTTGCACGCATGACATAAGCTTGAGACCCTTTGAAGTAGTATCACCGTCTACACACAATAAGTCACCATTCGCGAGCGAAAATCGAATCATCTTGTCGAAGCACACAACTTCAGCATGGTTTTCTCGAAGAAAGTCCATGCCTACTATGAAGTCAAAACTTCCGAGTTGCATCGGAATAAGGTCGATTGGAAAGATGTGATTGTTGAGCTCAAGGGTACAATCACGAAGAACAGAATTGATGGCGACGGTTCTTCCGGTAGCGACTTCAACATCAAACGTCGAAGAGAGTTGGGAGCGTTTATGACTAAGGAGTTTCTCGAATTCGAACGACGCAAAGAAATTATCGGCTCCAGTATCAAATAAACAGGAAGCATAAATACCATTCACAAGGAACGTACCATTGACCACGTTGTTGTCGGCCTTGGCTTGACGCACGTTGAGGTTGAAAGTTCTGGCGCGTGCGGCCTGTTGTTGCTGCTGCTGTTGTTGTTGCTGCTGAGGCTGCTGTTGCTGAGGCTCTTGTTTCACGACCCTGTTTGGGCACATGTTGGCGAAATGGTTCGGGTCGCCACATGCGAAGCAGGCTCTGGCTTTGACCGCGAGCTTGTTGACCCTGAGGGGCAGTGAGTAGAGCTTGATGAGCAGGAGCTTGTCGAATACGGCAGTTGGCAGTAAAATGGCCGTATACATTGCAATGAGCACAAAAACGGCAAGCAATGGCAGTTGGGTGGTGGTAGGTGCAAGTAGGGCAGAGCGGGTGTGGCCCAGTGTATGCACGCTTTGCAGGCGGTGCATTAGCCACAGGCGCCGCTACTTGACGTTGTTGGGCTGGTACAACTTGAATCGGTGCAGCAGTGATCGCACAGTTCTTGTTGCTGGAGCTGTTCTTTCTCTTGTTCTTCCTCTTGTTGCTCGATGAGGTGGGTTCAGCAGTTGGTGCGGTGGCGGTAGCTTGATGCAGATGCTTCGGAGTTTTATCCCAGACACCAGCCTTAACCCTTTTGTCGTTGATTTCGGCGGCCAGTAGGTAAGTTTCTTCGATCGTCTTAGTCTTAGCCGCTTGCACGAAATCTGCGACGCAGTCGGGCAAAGCTCGGATGTACTTCTTGATTGTGATCTCCGGAGTCTTGACTTGATCGGGACAGATGATGTTGAGTTGTTTGAAACGAGCAGTGAGAGCAGCGTTGTCACCCTCATGTTGATGTATGTGCCAAAATTCATCTTCTAGCTTTTGACGTTTGTGAGGAGGGCAGAATTCCTCTAGCATGACTTCCTTGAGCTCGTCCCACGACAGACCGTAGGCTGCATCGTTCCCTCGCTTGTTCCTCTCGGCCGTCCACCAGTCTAGTGCACGGGACTGAGAGACGCCAGTAGCATTCAGAATTCGAAGGTCATCAGGGCAACCACTCTGTCGCAGAGTGACCTCAATGGAATCAAACCATTGGAATAGTGCAGTCGGACCTCCCTCACCAGTGAATTCCTTTGGCCCACACGACTTGAATTGCTTGAAACTGAAGGGCCTTGTGGTGGCTTTAGGAGCGTCGGTCCTTGATTCCACAGATGATTTGCTGGCATTCTTGTAAACATCACTTACGGCCTTTGCCACACTTTTAGCGATGATGGAAGCAGGCGTTTGTCCCTCTTTTCTTGACGAGAAAGTGTGTGACAGGATCCAGACGACATTGTCTGCAATAGATATCGTCACAGGACTCAACACATTGTATTCGAATCTCACCTCACACGTCTACTACTTACTAAAGCTCAGGAACACGCGTATTCACGTAAACACATAACACATAGAGCACAAAATCACATATACACATAAGCACGTAGAGCACATAATCACATAGCACCTAAACATGTAAAGCACCGAAGCAAGGAAACACATACGAATTTAATCACTAGAGGCAGTCAGAAAACAGAAACCTATTATTCAAGGTTTGCGATTGTTCGGGAATAGCGTAGTATAAGCGTATATCGTAGTATAAGTCGCCCATAATTCAACGATTTGTCAACGTTTTGGGGTAGAAATGCAGTGCGAGTCGTGTGTATCGATCGAAGCGAAGGCACAAATCGATTAATTCTTCCAAAGTTAAGCACATAAACAGGTAAGAGCACATAAAACACATAAAATTGACGAATTATCACATTTGAGACTTGGAAGCTTTGAAGGTTAGAGAGAGAAGCTAGAGAGAGAAAGTGACATCGTGATTCAGGTGCTTTGTACGATTTTAGATCTGTCAATAGAATCACTGATTATATTACGTTCTCGTGTGTTCGGTCACGTTCGTGTACTTGGAGTCCGTTGAGACCTTGGTGGGAGTTTTGTAAAAGGTGCGGAACAAGTCGTCAAGGTTAGGGTTTCACCCCTGTCTTAACAACTTCGTCCCTGTTTTGATAAAATGGAGGAGATTATTCATCAAAATATGGGTTTCACCCCTGATTTGGTATAATTCCCCCGCTGAACAAGCGTTCGTTATTGAAAAAGAATGGAGAAGTCATTGATAGGTTGACAAAACAACATCGATTAAGCAATCCAGTCGGGAGTTTGAGGTTTTCACACCTAATCTCGACTTTATCGCCCTTTTATAGTTGAAAATTTGAGTGTAGTGATAGTGTAGTATGAGCGAGGATAGCGAGAAATAAGCTCATACATAATCCCTACTGGATGTATTCTAGTCGGTATGTTGGTTCCTAACTATAGTCTAGGTTCCTAAGACTTCGACCCAGACTAGGTCGAGTCTTGCCTAATTCCCTATAGTTATGGCTCTGATACCAATCTGTCACACCCCAACTGATGGCAGAAACATCGGGGCATGGCACTGAGCGAAACAGATTGTCCAGAAGTTTCCATAACAATTATCATTACTATTCAATTTAAATAATACGTCCCATACCGTATCTCAAACAGTAACATAATTATTACAGACAAAAACCAGGCAAATATTCTGTTCCGACAACTCAGATTTAAAATAGTCAGTTGATTAACTTTATCGCATTGTTACTTCCTATAGTTCATAGTCGTAAGTCGTTTGAATAACA
Organism: Helianthus tuberosus; assembly: GCA_030545235.1. Lineage (NCBI taxonomy): Eukaryota > Viridiplantae > Streptophyta > Magnoliopsida > Asterales > Asteraceae > Helianthus > Helianthus tuberosus. The sequence continues at coordinate 6,103,821 of CM060422.1, read as the reverse complement.
CGTCGATGGCTTGTAATTAACAACACTTACTCCACATAATACAAATAAAATAAAGAAATTTCTACAAGTCAAATCCGTATAACCGGTCGTTGACTTTGACCTTGACTTTGACTTGTGGAAACATGGGGTGTTACAAATTGGGACGATCACCTATCTTTAATAGAATTTTCTTATAATAATAGTTATCACACAAGTATCGATGCTGCACCATTCGAAGCACTTTATGGACGAAAGTGCCGAACCCCAGTCTGTTGGGCAGAAGTTGGGGAAAAGCAACTATCTGGACCTGAGATAGTGCAAGAGACAACCGACAAGATTATTCAAGTCAAGGAACGACTAAAAGCAGCACGTGATCGACAGAAAAGCTATGTCGATAACCGACGCAAACCATTGGAATTTCAAGTAGGAGATAAAGTGTTGTTAAAAGTATCTCCTTGGAAAGGAGTGGTAAGATTCATCAAAAGAGGAAAGCTAAGTCCCAGGTATGTTGGACCTTTTGAGATTATTAGAAGAATAGGACCTGTAGCCTATCAGCTACAACTACCAGAGGAAATGTCAGGAATACATGATGTATTTCATATATCTAATCTCAAGAAATGCTTAGCCGATGAATCACTTATAGTGCCTCTTAAGGATATAGAGGTAAATGAACAACTCAAGTTTGTAGAAAGGCCTCTACAGATTGAAGACATGAAAGTCAAGAACCTCAAGCACAATAGATTAGTTCTGGTCAAAGTGAAATGGGACTCCAAAAGAGGACCTTAGTACACATGGGAGCTTGAATCAGAAATGCTAAGGAAATATCCACACTTGTTCCAGTAGATCTCGAGGACGAGCTCTAAAACAAGGTGGGGAGGATATAACAACCCTAAAGGAAACCGACACCCTCGAATTATTTTCCGACACCCTAATATATTTTAAAATATTCCAATATGTCCTAAAATACACCCCATACGTGAAAACGGGCCCTGAATACCATAATTATTATTAAAATAAATTAAAAATGGAATTTTTGGGTTTGAGGCGGGCCGCGTGAGCCACACCTCAACCCTTACGCGGGCCGCGACAACTTAAAAACCAGGCAAGCTTCGGTACTGACACGTGGCCGACGCGTGTTGAACCTACTAGCTGACTTGGATCAGCTACGCCGTTGACCCCCTTTGACGCGGGCCGCGTAGCCCCTTGGCTACTCTTACGCGGGCCGCGAGAAACCCAAACTCAGCCCCTATAAAGCTGGAGCTTGGGCCTTCAGTTTACGTCGCTCAAATTCAATTCTCTCTCAACGAATTTCTGTTAGTATAAACTATAGTCGGGTCTAATACCCCCCCCCTAATTAGCGAAGTTCTGTTCCGTTGTAAGTATTATAACCCCTGGATACGTATTAGATACGCTGCCCGATTGATCTAGGGTTCCGTAACGGCTGTCGTGGTTCTGCCCGATGTAGACGTTGGAATGCCGTCTCGGGGAAGGTATTACTATTGTTAAAATGGGTTATTATGCAAACACGTGTGCATTTGTGTAATTTATAGATAATTCCCAGGGAACCCTTACTGAAAACCTAAGACAACAATGTGAGTAATCTCCTTTTTGTAAATTGTTTTTACAAAACCTTAACTATTCTACAATGCAATTTAGCAGTGATTGAGTTTTTGTAATTCTACGATTAGTGTCTTTATGTTGGGGTTTTGTATACAAAATGTGAGACACGTTACCATTGGACGAAGAGTTAGTCAATGTGTAATATGACCCACCAGTCATGATTGACAGTACTGAATGAGTAATTGGGTAGATATAAACATTGTGATCGCTCTCAATACTGTTTAAATTAAATTAATGTTTCTTAATTAAACTGGGATTCACTCACTAGTATTTCCCACTGACAAATGTTTTTAAAACGTGTTTCAAGTAACACAATGTGAAAGCCAATTAGAAGCCAGCTGGATAGCACTGAAGGCTTGGAAAAGTGGCTATAAAAGTTACCTAAATAAAGAAGGCGTTTTAATTCAATAAAATGGGATTTATCCCTATAAATCAGTTTGTAATGAAAACTTGGGTTTTATCCCAATGTGTTTATTTCTATAAAATGTGGTGTTTTACTCTGATAAAATATTTCCTAACTACGGTCCTGATGTAATTTCCACTGCCAAATTAATAAACACCGATACCACCGACACTGAGTTCGCGGCCGCCCGTTCCCGGGACAGATAGGGGGCAGGGGTTGCGACACTTACGGCACAAGTAGCGATGCATGGGATGAATATTTGTAGATGTCTCATAAAACGTCACAAGAGAGTTTGTACAAGTTTTGCAAAGGTGTGGTCAAGCCATACAACAAGAGGTATTTGCGAAAACCAACAAAGAATGACATACTAAAGTTGTATGACGCGCATGAAAGTAAGCATGCTTTTTCTGAAATGCATGTTAGCATCGATTGTATGCATTTGTCATGGCATAATTGCCCTAATGCATGGCGAGATCAGTTTACACAACGTGATCATGGCCATCCCACATTAATTCTAAAAGTCATGGCTTCACATGATCTATGAGTTTGGCATACTTTCTTTGGTGTTTCTAGTTCAAATATACCCGTTGGAATATACCCAAGCTACGTAGCAATCATTAAAGCTATACCGTATCCGAAAGATGATAAAAGAAAGAAATTTGCCAAATGTCAAGAATTTGCGAGAAAGGATGTTGAACGGCTATTTGGGTGTCTACAACAAAAATGGCACATTGTGGCAAACTCGACACAAGCATTTACATCCAAAAAATTGAGATACTATATGTATGCTTGCATCTTGTTGCATGATTATTATAGACGAAGGTAACGCCATATGCGAATATGATGAGTACAACATTGATGAGAATGTTGTATCGGTTGATGAAGGACAGCAAGAGTCTAATATGTGGACATTATGCAATGAGGCTACGCATAACAACCTTTGTACGAATTTGATCCAACATATTTGTGGAAAAGTGGCTATAAAAGTTACCTAAATAAAGAAGGCGTTTTAATTCAATAAAATGGGATTTATCCCTATAAATCAGTTTGTAATGAAAACTTGGGTTTTATCCCAATGTGTTTATTTCTATAAAATGTGGTGTTTTACTCTGATAAAATAATTCCTAACTACGGTCCTGATGTAATTTCCACTGCCAAATTAATAAACACCGATACCACCGACACTGAGTTCGCGGCCGCCCGTTCCCGGGACAGATAGGGGGCAGGGGTTGCGACACTTACGGCACAAGTAGCGATGCATGGGATGAATATTTGTAGATGTCTCATAAAACGTCACAAGAGAGTTTGTACAAGTTTTGCAAAGGTGTGGTCAAGCCATACAACAAGAGGTATTTGCGAAAACCAACAAAGAATGACATACTAAAGTTGTATGACGCGCATGAAAGTAAGCATGCTTTTTCTGAAATGCATGTTAGCATCGATTGTATGCATTTGTCATGGCATAATTGCCCTAATGCATGGCGAGATCAGTTTACACAACGTGATCATGGCCATCCCACATTAATTCTAAAAGTCATGGCTTCACATGATCTATGAGTTTGGCATACTTTCTTTGGTGTTTCTAGTTCAAATATACCCGTTGGAATATACCCAAGCTACGTAGCAATCATTAAAGCTATACCGTATCCGAAAGATGATAAAAGAAAGAAATTTGCCAAATGTCAAGAATTTGCGAGAAAGGATGTTGAACGGCTATTTGGGTGTCTACAACAAAAATGGCACATTGTGGCAAACTCGACACAAGCATTTACATCCAAAAAATTGAGATACTATATGTATGCTTGCATCTTGTTGCATGATTATTATAGACGAAGGTAACGCCATATGCGAATATGATGAGTACAACATTGATGAGAATGTTGTATCGGTTGATGAAGGACATCAAGAGTCTAATATGTGGACATTATGCAATGAGGCTACGCATAACAACCTTTGTACGAATTTGATCCAACATATTTGTGGAAAAGTGGCTATAAAAGTTACCTAAATAAAGAAGGCGTTTTAATTCAATAAAATGGGATTTATCCCTATAAATCAGTTTGTAATGAAAACTTGGGTTTTATCCCAATGTGTTTATTTCTATAAAATGTGGTGTTTTACTCTGATAAAATAATTCCTAACTACGGTCCTGATGTAATTTCCACTGCCAAATTAATAAACACCGATACCACCGACACTGAGTTCGCGGCCGCCCGTTCCCGGGACAGATAGGGGGCAGGGGTTGCGACACTTACGGCACAAGTAGCGATGCATGTCATGAAAATTTGTAGATGTCTCATAAAACGTCACAAGAGAGTTTGTACAAGTTTTGCAAAGGTGTGGTCAAGCCATACAACAAGAGGTATTTGCGAAAACCAACAAAGAATGACATACTAAAGTTGTATGACGCGCATGAAAGTAAGCATGCTTTTTCTGAAATGCATGTTAGCATCGATTGTATGCATTTGTCATGGCATAATTGCCCTAATGCATGGCGAGATCAGTTTACACAACGTGATCATGGCCATCCCACATTAATTCTAAAAGTCATGGCTTCACATGATCTATGAGTTTGGCATACTTTCTTTGGTGTTTCTAGTTCAAATATACCCGTTGGAATATACCCAAGCTACGTAGCAATCATTAAAGCTATACCGTATCCGAAAGATGATAAAAGAAAGAAATTTGCCAAATGTCAAGAATTTGCGAGAAAGGATGTTGAACGGCTATTTGGGTGTCTACAACAAAAATGGCACATTGTGGCAAACTCGACACAAGCATTTACATCCAAAAAATTGAGATACTATATGTATGCTTGCATCTTGTTGCATGATTATTATAGACGAAGGTAACGCCATATGCGAATATGATGAGTACAACATTGATGAGAATGTTGTATCGGTTGATGAAGGACAGCAAGAGTCTAATATGTGGACATTATGCAATGAGGCTACGCATAACAACCTTTGTACGAATTTGATCCAACATATTTGACAATTCAGTTAGATCAACGACGACGATTAGTTTTCTTTGTATTTTTTTTAGTAAATAGTTTAAATATTTTAATATGTCTTATTAGAATTTCCTTATTTTAATATTATGTAGTTTAATTATTCCGATTATTAAATAAAATAATGTTATTTTATTTGTTGTTTATCAGAATAAATTAACTTAAATTAATTTAAAAAAAATAGGAATTTGATGGAAAGGACCATTAGCACATCATATAGTGTGATGACTGGTGGTGGATGATAGAGTGATGTGGTGATGACGTGGAGCGTAGTGATTAGGATTATCGTCACACCTTATAGCTAACGGTCTATTGTACACGGCGATGTTCCTGAGCAATGTAGTTATTACCTAGGACAACATCCTGGCTATTATTTGGGACAACATCCTTAAAGTCGGAATCAACTTGTGTTGGATTTACATATGGTCAATAGGGTTGTAAACGAACCGAACGAACACGAACAAGGTCTTGTTCGTGTTCGTTCGTTAAGGAAATAAATGTGTTCATGAACACTTACCGAACGAGATTTTATGTTCGTGTTCGTTCATTAAGGAAATGAGAGTGTTCACGAACGGTTCACGAACATAAATAAATTTGGCCAACGCGACGAAGGATAAAGGTGGATGGCCCATAGAGTAGCACTGGAACTTGAATCCGTTATTGTGGAACGAAGGTCGATCGTATTCGTCGATGTAAATAATGAGAAAGGAAAAGGAAATGGTACATAAACAAAGTGAAATAAGGTTTCCTAGTTTAATTGTTATGGTAATAAAATAAATAAAAGTTTAATAATATAAAAAATATAGATAGAATATATGAAAGTACAAAAATCTTTAATTAAAACACAAACATACAAACATAATTGAACGCATATCAAATGAACAAAAGTTCACGAACACCTTACCGAACGTTCACGAACACAATTGAACGAACGAGACATCTGTTCATGTTCGTTCATTTAACTAATCGAACGAAATTTCCTGTTCATGTTCGTTCGTTTATTAAATGAACGAACATAAACGAACTTCCCGCCGAACGATTCACGAACTGTTCGTTGAACGTTCGGTTCTTTTATAGCCCTAATGGTCAATCAAACAATTGACTTTGAATAGTAAGGTTTATACGTGTTCAACTTTCAATCACAAAAATTAGATCAAACATCAAAGGAACGCAATTAACGTTATTGATGTCCCTACTTTATTTCTCTTACCTAAAGCCAAACTTATTATTAGCTAGAATACGCTCCATGATACTAGTGACTTGCAAGTAGCTGTTTGTTTATTCAGTCATTAACATCTATCAACATTTCTTAGGTCCACTTCTACCCATATTTTAGGTTACATTGCCATTGCCATTGCCAATAATTAAAAAAACAAAGTGATGAGATGATAAAATAAGAGAATAGTGGATTAAAAATAATTTTCTTGTCATGTAAATAGAGTTCCAAAAAAAGTGCATACTGCAAAAGTCAAGGTTGCCAATTTATAACCCATTCTTTCCTTAAGGATTTGATTATTTATGAATGTTAATAAAGCTACGACCTAAAATTTTATTTTCACACCTTCTATATGGGTTGTATAGGGTTATACGACCCGTTTAGAATAATTTAACATAAATATTGGGTCGCATAGATGGAAAAAATTATTACGTCGTATAACATTTTACATGGGTCGTATAAAATTATATGAGGTTTGGGTCGTATAACATTCTATACGGATGTTATAACATTATATTGGTCGTATAATGTTATACGGCTTGTATACATAAAGACAAAAAAACATTCCCTGACATTTTTTTTGTCTAACATTCAGTTATACAATACGAGTCGTATAGATGAAAATAAGATTTTAGGGCTCATTCTATACGCACCCCCCTCCTGATTATACCCCCCCCCCCCCCCCCTTTGAGAGGAAAACTGTCGGTCCCACGCAGGCCCCACCTGTAAGTATGTGAGAGGAGGATGGTGAAAAAAGTAAATAGGGGGTGTAGAAAGTAGCACCCTTTATTTACCATATTAGAAAGTAAAATAACTCAAAATGATCTATATAACTATATAACCATCCATAACTCCTGATTATCATCATATAACATACAAAATCTATCACCGACACTTCAATAACTTACAAAACATAACAGCTCAGACACAAAAATATCAAACTAAACCCAACAGTGGTTCGATCATCTAACAAAACCTATCGCCGGTAACATTCCCGGCCGGCGGTATCTCAAAATGCCACAACCTTCCAGTCCCATCTTTCAAATACTTCCGGCACAAAAATTCTTCCGCATACGCCTTCTCCACCTTCCGATCAACATCGTGCAAAAACACATGCGTCACACCGGATTTCTTCCTATTTCTCGCCATCACAGCCGCTGAATAAATCGCCCCCATCCTACCTGGCGCCTCCGCATAATACCCCTTCGGCGCATCAATCATTATCATATCCCACTCCTTATCGTACACCACATCCGGCAACCCAGTAAGTGCTAACTTGCACCGTTCGTTACCTTTGTTAGACAACAAAGTAATTATAGTAAGTTGAATACTAGAGGGTAAATTCTAAATATGGGTATTTATAAATACCCTTGTAACCTCATTTCTATACAACATTTAATGTAAATATAGCAAGTTAAATAGAGTAAAATGCTACATGTTCCTTGCTTTAGGATTTTTTGTTTTTAGCTTCAGTCAAAAAATAGATTTTTTTTTGTATTTTTTCATTTTTATTGTTATTTTCATTCAACTTGCAAACTGGGTTAGAGTTATTCTGTTAACTTCCCACTTTTTTGTCGTTTTCCTCATTTAATTAAAATATATTACGGTATAAATGACGATTATACCCTTCCTTTAAATGAGGAAAACGACAAAAGGAGAAAAATTTAACAGAAAATTCTAACCAAGTTTTCCAATTCGATGAAAATGACAACAAAAATAAAACCTTATATCATGCACCCAGATACAAAATATTCATTTTGGGACTGAAAGTGGCAAATTTTACTCAAGTTAAATATTAGAGGGTAAATTATGTAAATATGGGTATTTTGAATACTCTTGTAACCTCATTTCTATACAAAATTTAATTAATTAACTACCTTTAACATACGATTTAGCCGGCGCACATTCCGGCACCCGCCGGTAACTTTTCATCAACTCATCGGCTTCTTGAAGCTGGGTCCGGTACTTAACGTGAGCCGCTTTTAAATCCGGTGCATCTTTCAAAACCGTTTGGACCCATTTAGGATCTTCTTCAAGGAACAAAGTAAGCCCACCGGGGTTGAAGGAGGCCCACATAAGGGAATCATGACCCAGACCAAACACAAGGAAATTGCAAGGGGAAATGGATTTGAGAATATTGAAGGAGATCGAGATCTCGGCGAGAGATTGTTGGGGGACGGTTCTGGAGGTGGCGTAGTGGAGGATTGCACGGAGTTGGATGGGGATGATGGTGGTGGGTTGGTGGGTGTTGGGGGTTCCGGTGCAGATGAGATTGGTGGTTTCGTTGGTGAAGATGGTGAAGATGACGACGGCGCCGCCGATGAGGGCGAGGAGAGAGAAAGCGATGGAGATTTTCCGGTCGGGGAAGGGTCGTAGGTTCATCGTTGGAAGCTGGAAGAAGAGAGGAAGATGAAATATGAAACCAAGGGAAATGGTTTTGGTTTTTGAATGGTGTTTGATGAAGATGAGGATGATGTGGAATATGTGTATTGGGTCGACGGTGGGGGAAGTTTATTGACTAAAATGCCCATGACGAAAATATCTTGAAATTGAAAATTCTAATCTAAAGGAATTTACTATCTTTTGATGTGATAGGTTTAGATTTTATCGTAAAATTTATTATTTATTAAAAGATATTATATTAGATGTGTGAATGGTTCCGTGTAGATCCGTATTGGGCAACCTTTTTAGTTTTTGAAAATTATTCAGTTTTGGTTTTTTGGTTTTTGGTTTTTACAATAGGTTTGGTTCGGTTTTGGATTCTTAGATGTTACCATTTGAGTTTTGGTTTTTGGTTTGTGGTTTTTACAATAGGTTAGGTTCGGTTTTGGATTCTTAGATGTTGCTATTTGGGTTTTTAGAGAGGAAGATGAAATATGAAACCAAGGGAAATGGTTTTGGTTTTTGAATGGTGTTTGATGAAGATGAGGATGATGTGGAATATGTGTATTGGGTCGACGGTGGGGGAAGTTTATTGACTAAAATGCCCATGACGAAAATATCTTGAAATTGAAAATTCTAATCTAAAGGAATTTACAAATGATACAAAATCGATTTTGTGACTTGGGTTTAGATTCGGCTTGATTTAGTTCTTTCGGTTTTCAAATGATACAAAATCGAAACCAAATTGTAGAATTCAATTTTCAGAAAATACAAAACCAAACCGTTTGTTTTTGTTTGGGTTCGGTTATTTTGGTCTGGTTTTTGGGCTTGATGCACACTCCTCGAAATATATGAGCTTTGACATCATTAAGAAAAAGATAAAATCATTTTAGTTATTTTTAATGGATAATATAGAGTATTATGTAAAGAAAAGGATAGGATTGAAGAATACTAATTATTTGATTTTTTTTAACAACAATATTTTAGAATTTAAACATGCACTAATGTTGTTTAGTGGGAGGAACCGTCTCACTAAGCTACTAGTGATTATTTGATGCTAAAAATCAGACAAAGTGGAGAAAAAGGGGTAACGAAATCTCAAACCCGGCCCACACGGCAAACCCAAGATCTTTTCTACCAACACCAAATGTCATGTTGCCATATAACCTCCCAAGGCCAAGACAAAGCATGTGCGTCAGGTAAGAGTTTTTCAACTTTTTTGACGAATCATGTGTTAAAAGGTATTAAATAATAATAAAAATAATAATAATAATAATAATAATAATAATAATAATAATCGACTCGTAAAATAACCATGAATAGACTACCGGGTTGAAAAATAGCAAATAACACTTTGGTGCACTCGGAGAAAGATAAAAAACATTTTCAACATGCAAGTATCCTATTAGTCCTTATCAAATCTCAAATGTTTTAATTTAGCATGTTATATTTAAGGGAGGGTTTTCCTGCCACTTGCGAGCAATAGATTCTTCTTTTCTCCTTTTGGTAGCTTTTTGACATGTGACCCCTCGCCCATCGTAATGCATTGCGAGATTATGGGACATTTGGTATTAGTGAAAACCATAAGGTAAAAGTTGAAAATAAAATGTGGAGTGTGGGCACAGGGGCGGATGTACATAGATATAAGGGGTAGCCTCCGCTACGGCTTGGCGCTCCGGCGGTAGTGTAAATTTTGGAAAAAATTGACGTTTTTTCGATTTCGTTACCGCTTATTTATAAAACGTTACCGCTTGGCGCGAATCCTAGATCCGCCACTGTGTGGGCACAAGTTATATTTAATCCTTACTGTTTTTTTATATCGCGCGTCGCGGCGAAACGAGCAAATGATAATATAAAACAAACGTGATTTGAAAATAAAACATGTTTATAAAGTCAAACCATTAGAACGATTTAGTTTATTATCGTACCGTTTTATGATACCAAATAAATACTTTATTTTGAGTATAACCTCGTTTTAACAAAACTTATAACGGAATGTCAGGGAAAAAAAATCAAGCACAATTACGTACTTAAGTTTTTAGAAAAAAGTTATAAACGTAACTTATTAAAGAAGTATCAAATTAATCGATAAATTAATATATAGAAAAATGTGTTATTAAAAGTAAATATAATAATAAACTATTATAATATATTAAATAATAAAATAATAAAAACTATATATTATAATAAAAATAAAGTTACTATTCATCGTCCCTCAAAATCAATATATATATATATATATATATATATATATATATATATAATTATTCCTCATTAGTTATTTAGTATAAAGATTAAATACAAATGTGTCTTAACATACAAAATACCCTTAACGTAAGAAATGAAAGAGATTTTTTTTTTCCCCTACTACTTAAGATTGTTGTTTAATAAATGTAAATAAAAAAATCGTGATTTTATAATAGTAGAGTAATTATTTAGGTAATTATTATTACTCTAAAATCAATATATATTTTTTTTTTGATATTGTGACTAAAATACTTAATAAGGTGGGAAAAAAATTCAAAAAGAAAAAAATATTTCATTCACTTCTTACGGTAAGGCTATTTTGTATGTTAAGACGAATTTGTACAATAATTTATCCCTAATTATTTAAGTAACAACGTTTTACTATTAGTTTCATCTTTACGTACAAAAATAATTGTTCATTGTATAAGATAATAAAGAAAGCAGTTATTTTATAACTTTATTATACTTATACTAGAGATTAACTACAGTCATATATTATAATCATACGATACAAGAATTATATTTGTGTATCTACTTTTGGTCGTGTGTCCTACATTGTTTCATTAATACACCTGCTACGTCTTACGTGAATTATCTTCTATTCAACATACGCAAATCAAATGTTGCCTATCAACTTTCAGTCATGTAATTTTAACTTCTAGTCCTGAATTAAAAATGCGTAAAACATAATTGATGTGTACCATTTACGAAAATCACAAGATAGAGGGGAACATGAGATATTCAGACTTAGTTCTTGTTCATGTTTGCTTACATTCAAATGTTCGGTGTCATTGTATAAGCTTACGCTACAAAGAAAACAAAACCAAATAAAACTACCCACATGCAGCCACTTCCTACATGCATGACTTGTGCGCAACGTGCCAGGATATGCACCTCCCCCTTAAGAATTATTGGCTACACGAGTAAAATTATGGTAGGACTTGGTGAAGCGGTGGACGCTACTCGTGTTCCAACAATCTTCTTCAGCCTCTTCCTTGCTTAACAAACCATATTTTCGCCTTCGGCCATATGGCTTTTGATGTGATGGTGGGAGAGGGGAAAGGGCTAATGGAAGTTATGATAATCGGTGTCATTACCGGTTTGAGTTCTTGTAGGAACTAAGAAGGGAATAGGAACACGGTTTGCAATGTTGTTTTGCGGCGAAGGCTTAGTTCACCTCTAGGCAAAATTCTACATTGGATTTGTAGTGGTGTCCATAAATAGGCCTACTATGATATCACTGATGTTACTATTTAAGGAAATAATAAAATAAAGAAAGTATATGAGATATTAGGACTCAACCCATATTCAAACTTCATTCAAATGTCAAATGCCATTTTATAGGCTTGCACCACAACATCAAAAACAACAATAATAAATAACATAACTAAATAGAGTATCACTACCCAAAACAACAACAATAATAACAATAATAAATAGAAAAAAACATCAAATACAAATAGAGTTACTGTACAAAACGTACGAATGACATAAAAAAAATGTGATGAAATTTTCGTAATTAATTTATTCCTAGAGCAATTATTTTATTCGTAGAGTACTTATCTTAATGAACTAGTAATGTAATTATGATACACTTATAGAGTAGTCTTGAATTTTATGTTGTTTGATGCAATTGTAAAGTAATTTTGAATTTCATGTTGTTTGATTAACTTGTAGAGTAAATATGTCTGTAATTTTTTTTTTCTGAAATGGGTGAGTAATTATAATGCATTCTTAGAGTAATTTGAATTGTATGTTGTTTTATGAACTTGTAGAGTAATTGTATATGTTATGTTATTTTGATGAACTAGTAGTTCAATTATAATACACTTATAGAGTAATTTTGATAGTTATTCTAGAATAATTACGAAAATGTTACTGCGTTTTTTTTTCTTCTTTTCCACCCTATTCAAACATATTGTACGATAAGCTTATTTATATGGGATTTTTATTCATAATAAATAACATAAAGTATCACTACCCACAACGGACCTAAACATAACATAAGTAAATAAAGTATCACTACCCACAACGGACCTAAACATAACTCAACTAGAAAACCAATAAAATTACCCACATGCATCCTCTTTTTTAAACGTACATGATGCACGGATGTTCACATGTAAATATAATTATTTAATGTAATGATTACAACAATAATAATCTCTCTCAATGGTTATTTGCATTCACTTATATATAATACACTAGGTTATATACCTTATGAGTTGTGTTAAAAAAGTTATATTTACAAAAGAAATTTTTTATATGATTTCTTATAAGTGAATAACCATTCATGTTTGGCAAACATTACCAATAAAAAAAATGTACAATACAGTGCATTTATTTTGGGACAACCCGAAAAAGAAATTGTTACATATATTTTGAGACCCTGGAAATTAATATATTAGGCTATCGGACCGAGCCCAAACCAATTCCTCTCTGCTGTAAGGCTGTCAACGTGGGTAACCCATTTAAAGCAACCCTCCACGCTAAAAAAATCACTTTCAAAAGAGACCAATTGTTCCGGCAGAAACCTAACCCACTACTAAATGCACCAGACCTCTGTAGCTTGTAATGAAGGTTGCAAACAGTAAACTCGCCCGGGCCTTCTAAATAGCACCTCCACCTGTCTGGCCCTGACCCCATATCCACTGCAGAAAGGGCAGAAGAAAGCCCACTCAATTCCGACACTTTAGCCTCAAATTTTTTTTTTTCAATCCTTACCCTGCTTGATACTGAAACACTTTTCACTTTCTCAATGGCACTTGTGCTTCTTTGATACATGCATTATGAAAAGTTATGCAAACAGTTTTAGCATTAATCTTGAATTTATAATTCATTTGTATTAGTTAACTAATTATACAACTTACACATAGGATGTAACTAATATGCAGAGAAACCAATCTGATTGAGAAGTACATAGTAATGAGCGGGTTGGGTGGTTCCCTAAATAAAAAAAACAACATATAATCCCGTCATCATACGTTTTTAGCAAGTATAAAATTTGTGGTTTGATATATAACACTCACAATGGGTCCACTCTGAGCGCATAAGTAGAAGCCATTGTATTTAAGATGGCAAACTTTATTGTAAAAAATCGTTCATGTAACCGAAGGAAGAGTGCGAAATTTAGTTTTTGTTTGTTTAGTTATCTCAACATCACAACTTTTTAAATAAAAAAAATATTAAACCTGGTGGAAGAGTTGGTTTGGAAAAACTTGGTGTGATGTGTTTTCAGAGTCATAATCACCATAAACTTGGGTTCCAATGATTCATCTAAGAACTTGCAAGCCGCCATGACATACTCAAGGTAGATATTAAGCACCTGATTAAACTAAGACTCACTTACCAGTCTTTGAAAATTATTATATTCTTCGGCTTCAGCTTAGGAGTACTTATATAGAAACCTTCCAATGGCTCTCAGCTCCCTGCTCCCTGACATCACAAAACCATTACAACTTAGTAACATTTTATAAACTTTTACCTCGTTAGGCGTAGATAGGTGTGTGAGTTACCAAACTATCCAAAGTTCGTTCAGGGCTAATTGACAATTCAGAAAAGATGTCGAAAATAGAAGCTGGGGTGAGTACAAAAAATATAAAAACCTGAAGATCGTGATCGACAACAACCAGAGGAAAAACCACGTAAATAATGAGCATCTCTCTCTTTGTCAGTGAAGGCCAAACCTTTGTTACGATGTGGGTATCGCAACAACGAAAGTCCACTATATAAACAGAAAGAGTTATTCATAAATTTTATGTTAAATATATGACTAATGTCATGTACTAAAAAATAAGCGATATATTGAAGTCTTCGCCCTTTGGCATATGGTTAACACATCAAAATTCTTAAAATTTTAATAATAATAAATTAACTAACGGTAAAAGCATTTCCTTGCTACCCATGGCTTTATAGCCTAGTGGTATCTTGTGGGTGAGATAAGACTTTGGACCAATAGGTCCTGGGTTCGATTCTCATAAGAGGGTTTTTCCCATATTTATTGGGTTTCCTCCTGAATTGGTGTATAGGCATTATGCCTAGTGGAGATGGATATGATCGGGTGGTTCCGTTGGTGGCACGATGATACTCCAGTGGTCCGTCAGTGATCCAAATTTGCCGTTAAAAAAAAAAAGCATTTCCTTGTTCACTTCATGCTCATATGACATACACTCTGAAACTTCCTTCCAACCAGTATACAAATATACATTCTTTAAACATGATATTAACCAAGTAGGAAAATACATTACCTCCTCATATTGTGTATTGCTATTTGTTCATGAAATTCCAAACTTGGAGTTCAATTAATACACATTACACTCTATTCTATGCTTCTCAATCAATATAACAAATATAAGTAAAACTCGATATAAGATCACAAATATACAACCAATATTAGATAGCGGGTGGTATGAACTCACATTGGTTTCTCGTGTTCCTACATTGTGAATCTTCATATCACCTTGTTGACATCCTAAAGTCAAACATCATGAGTACGCATATATTATGCTTAAGTTCAATATTCATTAACCATATAACTAATTTCATGATTTTATCATTTATGCACACTCCAGTTAGGCACAATGATGTTGGGATTTATTTTACCCAAAACTAACATCTAGTAGAGAATATGAACTACCAACTTCTTTAAAAAGCTCATTTGACCCATTAGAGAATATGTTGATGCTGCCATGAAAAGATATAATTTTTTTCATAACACAACCTGGTTTCAACTCAAGCCTAGGGATGGCAATGGGTCAGATTCGGGTCGGGTATTGGTAATCCCATACCTATACCCGGTTGTAAAATCGTGCCTCATACCCGACCCAATACCCATCGGGTATTTGTCGAGTAATTACCCGTTGGGTACCGGGTATACCCGCGTGTATGAGGTATACCCATTAGTTTGTTAAAAGATATATATTGAGATTTCCAAATACATTTTTTACTATTATAATTATTATATAATTTTATTTATGCAACAACGATTATAAATTAAAAATAACTTTATAATATTTATACACTTATATCTATATACTTCACAACATACAAAATATAAATACTATCATCAAATACATATGCTAAAAGAAAATATATTTTTTCATATTATGAACATACTAAAATAAATCACTAATAGATAAGGGTTAATGGAAAATATAAATATAAATTAAAAAGTTCGGGTATATGATCGGGTATATAATTCGGGTAAACAGATATGTGGTTTTCAGATAATCGGGTCGGGTATCACCTAATTCGTCGGGTATCGGGTATACCCGTCCCATTTGTGTCGGGTTTTGGGTATACCCGTCGGGCTCGGATATTTTTGTCATCCATACAATCAGGCCTAACCTTTTGGTCAAAAATCCGTTTCGACCCAATCCCAGTTCGACCTTACTCACATTCATTAGTAAATCACTTAAATTCAATTTAAGAAGAAGGCATGAAGCCTGTTAACTTGATAAGAAGTTATAATGTCACTTCTTATATCAATTAATCACATTTTAAATCTAACAATATCATATATTCCATGAAGCTATAAGTTAAAACACATTTTAAATCTATCAATATGATATATCAATTAACAGTCCACATGAAAGCGAAAATATACTCTAAATGTGCACTTTAACTCTCATATCAAAAAAAATTGAGAAAAAAAGGACTTATTTAGTCAAATTAAACGGGTAGAAACAAAGTTACCAGTTCAGTTGCTTCCACATTTATTATCTACTTTGATGGTTGTTTATACATTGTTTGCAAAGATGTATTGATTTCCAACATGGCATCACAATCATATAAACTATATAAACTGATATTACATAATAAGGTTCCTACTAAATGGATTTGATTACTTACAAAACTAATGAGATTTATCTCCAAAGCATATTAGCCATGGCTTGCGGGTTGCTGTGATCGAAAGGGCTCCTGAGCCCACCACCTGATGATCCAATATAAATAGTGGATTGCTTTTAGTGCCTGTAATGAAAATTATAACATTTCAATCACACACACAAAAACCTAAGAATAAAAAACATTAACAAAACATATTCTCATAAGAGCAACTTTAGCTCACTTAGACTCATACGCCTTAGCCCATAAACAAAACATTTGTTTCCTCATCCCACAAATACAAACCATGTATTAAAAAACAATTATAACAAAAAATATAACACTAAGTCTTTGAAATGAATGTTATGACCATATTTTAACAAATACTATCAATTTTATAAAACAGAGATATAAAGAATTGATAAAATCGAAATGTGATTGTATGGTCAATTTAAGCCAATAAATTAGAAAAAAAGGATATGATTAATTAGAGGGATGGTTTGCACATTGATTTTGAATGATACGAATTCACAAGCTTTATATTAAAATCTATGTTACAAAAATATTAGAAATTAATCTATAAATACGAATACATATATAGGACCAGTGCGGTTCAGTTGGACACTTTCAATGGTTTCGACTGAGGCCCGAAAGAAGTTAACCGACAAATGAAGCATTTGAACAAACCCGATTCTGTGCAGTGGCAATCGTTGTCCAATTCTGCTGGGGTTCTGTTGCAAGTGAATAGTCACTAACAAAAGCAAGTGTTCTTGATTCTACGTGTACGTTTATCGCAACCGAAGGCGGCAGTTCTCTCATTATCCATAATACAAAACCTGAAGATACAGATGAACCTGGAGAAACATGTTGTTATTCCACTATATTTCAACTAAATTTACGTTTTTTTTAAAGAAAATGTATCATTGTTTACCTATAAAATAGTATACGATCAGTAGAAGAGATACATAGATCCCTCTAAAGCTCCGCCAATCACAATGATACAGCACCTACAAAAATTGACATGGGCCCGGCCCGGAAGAGAAACCTTGAGAAACATGAACCCAAGGACAAAAAGTAGATACTGGTATATTTGTGAAAAAAGCAACAACCGAACTTGAGGTAAAACAAATAACAGAAACAATGGCAAGTCCAGCAACCTGCCAAAAAAAAAAGAAATTAAGAAAAGATGAAATTAATTCACAGCACATCAAAGACTTGACATGTTGTTTATTAAATGCATCTAGCAAGTCAACAAATGGACATGTACGAAAAAGCCTAACCGGAAGTTCGATCGCCACCAAAACCCGAGTCTAAGTACCCGGCTCCATTCAGATGACTAACATCCCCCCATGATTTGATGACCTATTTGTCGGGATCCGATAAGTGTAATACATTGACTGTTCAATATCCTTCCTGCTCGGTGTCCTGTACCTAAAAACGCTCGCTCGTGAAGTGCTCTGATCACACCACCATGAGTCACCACCACAACCCGCTCCCCTATCATCTCAACAATCATTAATCTAAGTGAAAACTAAATCAGGATTGTAAGACAAAATTTTACCTCGGTGTTTACTGCCAATCGCTTGCAATGAATTTGTACAACGTTTATAGAGTTGATTCAGGCTTTCACCACCACCCTGTATAAACAATAAATTGGTGAATGATCTTTTTATCTTTTCTTTGTAAACAAAGAAAACACGCCAAGTAAAAAAAAATAGGCTCTACTTTTTATAAAAAAAAATTATAGAAAAGCATCAATAACATCTCTTAACTCGGAAATCTATAAGTTTAACCTCTAGGCATACAATGTTTATGTATACCAGCCAATCATTAAAGCCTAATGCAATAGTAATCTCAGATTATTAACACAAAAAATAAGTATAAAATAATTTAATCGCCCATTGTGTTTGATGACTAATCAAGAATAACATAGTGTAAAGTTAATTCCTATAAACAATGTCACACCCTCAAATCCACATGCGGAGTACTACCGCGAGGCGTGTGACTGACCAGGATCCAGCCACCAATTATACCGAGCAATTTAATTTATAATAAGAAAATTCACTAACCATGAGGGTTTGTAAATACCATAGTTAAAGTTCGAAGGTTTTAAATTCAAATAGTAGTTTAAGTAAGTAGCGGAAGCATAGGCAAAACAGTTTAAACAAAGTTCATAGTTCAAGTTTATTTAGAACCCAACGCATGGGTGAAGAAGACCACTACACATCCCCGAGTTGCAAGCTCCTGAGTCACTGGGTACCTGCAAAGCATGCAGTAGGGTATCAACATAATGTTGGTGAGTTCACGAGTTTGTCCAGTTTTTAATTCCAAAAACTTGTTTCAACAGTTAATTTACTCATTTATACCATGCCATGGGGAGCTACCCCATAAGTAAGCTACTAAACTGTTTTACAATACCGAATACTATGTGACCGTACGTTTCCGTAGTGCCCCGTTTGTCAATGTTCTATCATCATTGACGGTTTTTCCAGAGTCTATTAGTTCACTCCCGATCCCATACGCGGGCACGGTGTGAGGCTGGTCTCGCCTAAATAGCGCTATCAACTAATAACCCGTTCGCCAGGCCCCAGCGACTAATCGGTATTAAGTAGTAGGGACTTGAGTGATAGAGTTTCGTTTAGTATTGCTTGTTGCATCCAATATAAATAGTAATTAACTAAGGGTCCCGCATAGGGGAAGAAAAGTAGGTTTGTATCCCTTACAAGGGGATAGCGTTGTTTTAAGTTCCGTTTCCCAACCACCGGGAATGCATGCTTTAAAGGTTGTGAACTCACCTTGGGTTGCTCGGCAGACAGTTTACTTGGTCAGGTATGCTGGTCACCACGTCCTAACATGGTTACCAGTATGGGTCAGGCTCGGATACAAGTAATTCACGTATATCCTACGCGTTACTAACACATAGCATACAAGTTATACCATCATTTACAATGTTGGGCTTGTTCTAGCAAATTGAGCAGTAACAGTTAACACATAGCACGCTAGTCACACTAATGTTATTGGGCCGGTCCTAATCGTACAAATAGTTATCCAACGGTAGCACATAGTCCAGTTAAACATACAGCCCAATCATGTCAATACACCTTTCGGCCCAATAACTAAGTCAAGCAGCTCAGTCGAGACTAGGTGGTCTCGACTCGGGAACACGGGGTCTCGAGTCGCAACCAAGACGTCTCGAGTTGCGGATGGGTAGTCTCGAGTGGTGCATGCAGGAGTCGCAACCTCAGCGGTCTCGAGTTCAGTCTCGAGTCGAGATCATGAGATCTCGAGTCGAGATCTTGCTGGTCTCGAGTCCTTGATGTCTGCTGCTTGGTCTCGAGTTGCCACTTTGATGGTCTCGTGTCGCAACCGAGGGTCTCGACTCATTTGTCTGATGGGGAGGTTCTTCTAGAACCTCCGATGTACTATCCAATGGAATTGCATG
This sequence comes from Helianthus tuberosus, assembly GCA_030545235.1. Classification (NCBI taxonomy): domain Eukaryota; kingdom Viridiplantae; phylum Streptophyta; class Magnoliopsida; order Asterales; family Asteraceae; genus Helianthus; species Helianthus tuberosus. The sequence continues at coordinate 6,083,699 of CM060422.1, read as the reverse complement.
TTCATGAAATTGTGTACTAACCAACCAGAATGCACTAACATGTTTTCTTGTCTAAATTCTAATCAAAACAGATCAAACATCACATATTCAAATATTCATATCAACATTCAAACTATTCTTCACTGTTTCATCTATTTCCATGTTTATCATTCCTCAAAATGGACTAAATCCCCCTATCTAAATACTAAAACAGATCGATCTTTTCATACACATCATATTTATTTATGAGGAACAAGTTTAAACAATCACATCATTATTTTAAAACACCTCTACTCATATAAATCATATGAAGCACATTGTTCAAGTTGCACATTAATATGGCAAGGAATTATCAAAGCATCACAGTTCACACCTCATTTTAAACATTCATAACAAACCAATCATCTATTAAGCAACATACTCATTCAAACACCCAACTAACAAAACAGTCGATATGTACTCATAAATCATCATTTTTAACCAAACAACTACAAAATACTAATCGGCTAGATGCTGAGGGTATGGAGGATCGATGAACTAACTTCCGAGTGATGATCTCGAGCTTGAGCCGAGACTACTTGTTGTCGCCGGTTGGTCCGAGAGAGAGGGAAGGAGGATGCTTGGGTTAGGGTTTTGTTCTAGAGAGAGAATGGATAGGGGAATGTTTTTGGGAGAGTGTGTGTGATGTGATTGATGCTCATAACCAAAAGGATGTCCGCTGAAATGTGGGGTTTTATACCTATACCATGGTGATGCACCCTAATGGGCTTTCGAGTGGACTCGGGGGTGCGGCCCATTTGTTTCGGGTCACTCGAGACCGAGTGGTCTCGATTCGGGTCCATGTGGTTTCAGTACATAGTACATGCATACACATATATATATATAGCTTAATACAGGGATCACGTTGCACATCGAGATAAATCACAAACTTTCATTTAATAGTATATGTACACATAAAGTTAATACATGAAGGTTGCTCAGGAAAACCTAGAGTGTCACATTATCCCCAAGTTTTAAGAACTTTCGTCCCGAAAGTTAAGGCAGCCACTGTCAAGATAGTATAAGTGAGAACGTTTCAACGGGTGTCACATCATCCCCCCGTTAGTTTGGAATTTCATCCCGAAATTCGGTTGTAGCTTCAGTGCTGGGAGTTTCGTCAGGGAACAACTGGGGATATTTGCGCTTCATCTGGTCTTCCCGTTCCCAGGTAAACTCTGGGCCACGGCGCGAGTTCCAACGGACTCGTACGATAGGTATCTGGCTACGTTTGAGGGTCTTGATCTCTCGATCCGTGATCTCAATCGGTTCCTTAGTAAAGTGTAGCTGATCGTCAAAAGCGAGTTCCTTGAAAGGAATTATGAGTGTGTCATCTGATAGACACTTCTTCAGATTAGACACGTGGAAGACGTTGTGCACCGCACTCAGCTCTTTTGGCAGATTCAATCTATAAGCAACCTTACCGATCTTCTCGGTAATTTCGAATGGTCCAACATATCGCGGATTAAGCTTGCCTCGTTTTCCAAAACGAACCACACCCTTCCAGGGTGAGACTTTAAGTAGAACCTGGTCACCGACCTGGAATTCTAGCGGTTTCCTACGCTTATCAGCGTAACTTTTCTGACGGTCACGAGCTGCCGCCATGCGTTGTTTAATCTGGGCAATCCTTTCCGTAGTCTTGACTACAAGTTCCGGGCCAGTAATTTGGCTTTTGCCAACTTCTGCCCAACATAGAGGCGATCGGCATTTACGACCGTACAATGCCTTAAAGGGTGTTGCCTGAATGCTGGTGTGGTAGTTGTTGTTGGAGGAGGAGGAGAACTCTACCAACGGTAAGTGTCGTTCCCACCCGTTCCCAAAATCAATAACACGTGGTCTCAGCATGTATTCAAGCGTTTGGATGGTACGTTCCGTTTGACCATCAGTTTGTGGGTGGTAAGCAGTACTCATATCTAGACGTGAGCCAAAAGATCTATGGGTAGCTTGCCATAACTCGGATGCAAAGCGTGGGTCACGATCAGGAATGATAGAGATTGGCACCCCGTGCCTAGCAGCTATTTCCTTCAAGTAGATGGCAGCAAGCTTCGAATACTTATCTGTTTCCTTAATCGCGAGGAAATGTGCAGACTTGGTTAGGCGGTCCACGATGACCCAAATAGTGTCGTTCCCGCCTTGGGATCTTGGTAAGCCTGTGACGAAATCCATGGAAATTTGCTCCTATTTCCATGTTGGCAGCTCTGGTTGTTGCAACAAGCCCGACGGCTTCTTGTATTCGACCTTGACCCTAACACAGGTCAAGCATTTGCTAACGTACTTAGCAATGAGGACTTTCATGTTAGGCCACCAATACAAAATTTTGAGATCGTCATACATTTTATCAGCACCAGGATGTATCGAGTAGCGTGACTTGTGCGCTTCGTCCATCACAAGTTCTCAGAGATTTCCATAATATGGAATCTAAATGCGACCAGCAACGTAACGAATACCATCGTCCTTGAGTTCCAACTGTTTCTCCATACCCCGCAGGGATTCGGCTGGAAGGTTTTCTTCCTTGAGTGCTTCCACCAGAGCACTGCGAATCTGACTAGGAAGGTTTGAGTGGATAGTGAGCTGTAAGGCACGAACACGCCTAGGTTTGGTTTCCTTCCTGCTGAGGGCGTCGGCCACCACATTTGCCTTGCCTGGATGATACTTGATCGCGTATTCGTAGTCGTTAAGGAGTTCTACCCATCTGCGTTGCCTCATGTTCAACTCCTTCTGTTCCAAAATATGCTGGAGACTCTTGTGATCGGTGTAAATTGTGCACTTGGTACCGTACAAGTAATGCCTCCAAATCTTGAGTGCAAAAACGACCGCTCCGAGTTCCAAGTCGTGCGTCGTGTAGTTCCTCTCGTGAATCTTGAGCTGTCGAGAGGCATAGGCGATAACTTTCTCGCGTTGCATCAACACGCAACCGAGCCCATGAATAGACGCGTCATAGTAAGCCACAAAGTCGTCGGTACCTTCAGGTAACGAGAGAATAGGAGCACTTACAAAGGTTATCTTTTAGTTTCTGAAAGGCAGATTCCTGAGCTTCATTCCACTTGTAAGCAATACCCTTCTGAGTGAGAGTCGTGAGAGGTTGAGCGATCTTCGAAAATCCCTTGATGAATCTACGATAGTACCCTGCCAATCCCAAGAATTTGCGAACTTCGGTCGGAGTCTTCGGTGTAGGCCAATTCTTTATAGAGTCAATCTTAGCTGGGTCGACGTGAATTCCGTCCTTATTGACCACGTGCCCAAGGAAATGGACTTCTCGAAGCCAGAAGTCACACGTTGAGAACTTGGCGTACAGTTGCTCATTGCGAAGGAGTTCAAGAATAAGACGCAGATGTTGTTCATGCTCCTCTTGATTTTTCGAGTAGATCAGGATGTCGTCGATTGTCGCAACCCCCGATCCCTTATCTGTCCCGGGAACGGGCGTACGCGAACTCAGATTTGCGGTGGTATCAGTTGGTTAATTTGGCAGCGGAAATTACATCAGGACCGTAGTTAGGAAATGTTTATCAGAGTAAAACCACCATATTTGATATTAATAAACACATGGGTAAAACTCAAGTTTCTTATTACAATACATTTATAGGGATAAACCCTATTTTATTGAATTTAAAACATCGTCTTTTAGGTAACTTTTATAGCCACATTTTTCCCAAGCCTTCAGTGCTCTCCAGCTGGCTTTTTACTAATTGGCTGTCACATTGTGTTACCTGAAACGCGTTTTAAAAACATTTGTCAGTGGGAAATACTGGTGAGTGAATCCCAGTTTAATCAATAAACATTTTATCAATTAAAACAGTATTGAGAGCGATCACATTGTTTATTTCTACACAATTACTCATTCAATACTGTCAATCCTGACTTGCGGGTCATATTACACATTGGCTAACTCGTTGTCCAATGGTAACGTACTGTCATCCCGACTTACTACTCGCAGTAGTAAATTTTGTATACAAAACCCCAACATACCGGCAGTAATTGAAGAACTACAAAGACTCAATCACCGCTTAATCACAGTGTAAAACAATTAAGGTTTTGTAAAACATTCCAAAAAGGTTAACAAAAAGAGGATAAACTCACATTACTATCTTAGACTTCGCGTAAGGGTTTCCTGGGAATAATCTATAATTTATACAAATGTACATAGGTTAGTATCATAACCCTTTGAAAATATTAATGATACCCTCCCCGAGACGGCATTCCAACAACTACGTCGGGCAGAACCACGACAGTTGTTACGGAACCCTAAATCAATCGGGCAGCGTATCTAGTATGAAACTGGGGTTATAATACTTACAACGGAGCAGAACCTCGCTAAATAGGGGTATAATACCAGCTTTCTAAAGCCTATATTTCAGAAATTGAGATTGAGAGACGAAGAATGAACGAATTGAAATGAAATCTGATGCGTTCTATTTATAGGTGCTGATCTTGGTCCTCACGCGGCCCGCGTAACATATAAGCTGGGCTTACGCGGCCCGCGTCAAAGCTAGTCAATGGACTAGCTTGTCCGGCTCATCAGGAAGGTCCGCCACGATGTCGACACGTGTCGGCCTAGGGTGTCTTCGCGTTGTTGATCTCTCGCGGCCCGCGTAAACTAACGGGAACTCTTACGCGGCCCGTCTTAACTTAAAGTTCACTGAAATCAAGTTTCAGCCTTGATACCGCCGGCGTGAGTGTTGAGGTGGGTCCTACGCGGCCCGCCTCAGCTTAAAAATCAGGTTTTATTTATTTTAAATATTATTTAATATATTTCGGGCTCGGTTTTCACATACGAGGTGTATTTAAAGACATATTGGGACATTTTAAAATATAATAGGGTGTCGGAAATATTATGAGGGTGTCGGTTTTATTTGAGGATTGTTACATCCTCCCCACCTTGTTTTAGAGCTCGTCCTCGAGATCTATTGGAACAAGTGCGGATATTTCTTTTGCATTTCAGATTCAAGCTCCCATGTGTATTCAGGTCCTCTTTTGGAGTACCACTTCACTTTGACCAGAACTAGTCTCTTATGTGTTGGATCGTCGTGTGACCCGAACGAGTCAATCAGAAGAGTTTAACATCAATATCAAAGGCGGAATCAATGATATCGACGTGAATACAGCTAGATTCTCTCTAATTATCTTCCTTTTATTGATTTCAAAGCTTTTACAGATCGTTTGACAAACTGGCAGCACCTCGGCTCTGAATCAGAAAAAGTTACAAATGAATCAGCACACCTAGTATTTATAGGCGGTGTAATTTCGCACGGACCTGTTCAAGCGGAATTAGATTCCATGCGAAATCTAATTTCGTGCGAAATTACCTCCAAACCTATTTTAACATATTTCTCATACTACGTGCCCTGATCTATCCTATCTAGATACAAGACTCTATAAAGACGAAGTTAACAGACATCTATGCACCAACAGACTCCCCCTTGGATGTTGACGAAGTCTTTAGCATCAAATCTTCAGTCTTTAGTCTTGATCTATCTTCTTCTCTGTCCAATTTGTCTGACACTGTAAGCATCCTTCAATCTCTATCTTCAAAACTCTTCAAACTCCCCTTTGAATGTTGATCCAGAATGTAGACTCCCCCTTTCAATCTACTGGAGCTCGTATTCTGGTTCAAACTTTACATTTTCTTTGCCATAGGGATCTTGTTTCCTGCTTCTCAAGAATATAACATTACAATCTATTGACTTTTAACATTTATTATTGTTTTTATCAGTTTCTAGAAATCCACTTAAGTATTCAAGTCCAAGTAAATGACCCTGAGCACTTAATTTATCTACCAAGTCCAACTCAATGACCTTGGTTGATCCGAGACGAAACAAAACTGACTTTTGTTCAACATAATTTCAAAACATTTTCTGAAAATTACAAGTTTCAACTTAATGAACTTGTTTTCACTTTCCATATTTCATAAGTTTTAACATAATAAGCTCACAACTCTTATGTCCAGCTCAGAAACTTCCTGCATCTGCTTCAAATATCGAATCTGAAGATCAACTTTCTACTTTGGTTTGTCGGAAAATAAAGCAGAAATGTAAAATCTTTTTGGATTTTGAATAAAGTTTCTAAACTAGAATGCTTAAACAGAAATGAAATGCAGTAAATGTAAACTATTTACAAACATATTTTTGGTGAGCGTGTTAGGGAATCATATCAGCTATTTGACAAATCACAAGTACCGTTAAGCTTTGATTTCTTACTCAGAATTAAACAATTCGCTTAGATTGTCGATATACTGATCCACTTAAATCCTCACACAAATTTCAATCTGTCCAGGATACGAATTAGGTGTATTAAGAACTTAAACTCATTCATGTGTTCCACCTCTTGAATATACTCCCGTATCCAAATCCCAATATTCTGTCTTACAGGTGAGTATACCACAGATGATATCTGTAAGGGGTTAAATACGAGGGCCGTGAGAGCTCAGGCTATTGCTTCCGCAAAATCAGAGAGATGACGGCTTCGACTTTTGGTGTGTCCCCTTTAGAGGATCTTTTTTTACAACAGCACATGATTAGCATTTTTCAATGTTTTATCATTTTTATGCTGAGGGAGATGCTATGTTTCAAGCAGCAGTAAAGTATTATACGGGGACTAGGCCATTGCTTCCGCAAAATCAGAAGTCCCGGGATAATACCCCAGATATCACTAAGTATAAAGATCTAGTATTTCAGAAAGAGGGATCTTTCAAACAAGATTTCAGGGGTTACCTATATATCCAAGTAGTGTTCCCCACGAAATAAGTAAGTAAAGATTTAGGTTTATATCCCGAACAAACCTACTAAATGTGTAAAAACCTATCGGCACAACATCAGCGAGACTGTTTAACACTTTTTAAACTTTACATTTCTTTAGCATACCGTAACTGTCAAGCCGATGTACTATCATTTTCCCTTTTTACACAAACTCTTTTTCAGTTTTCTATTGTTTTTGTATTTTGAAAATATCTCATGTTTTAGTATTTTTGAAATTTTTTACTGTTTTTGTATTTTCTAAAAATATAACCCTACTCCCCCTAAATACCAAAACAAGTAAAAAATCGACAAACCATTGCAGATTGCTTCTCAACATCATCTACAGTGGTACCTTCATCTACGCCAAGAATCTCCTCCAACACCGATAAAAGCTTCATACCGTTCAATTTTAAAAGATATTGAAAACGATTTTTATCAAACGCTTTGGTATGTAAATCAGCTTTTTGTTCGTCAGTGTGGATTTTCTCAATTCGTATCAACTACTTCTCAAAACAATCTCGGATGAAGTGATGACGAATTTCAATGTGTTTCGTTTTAGCGTGATGAACAGGATTTTTAGTGATGTTTATCGCTGCCTCATTATCAACAAAGATAGGGGTGTTAAGAAATTGCAAACCGTAGTCTCTCATCTGTTGCTGGATCCACAAGATCTGAGAGCAGCAACTGCTAGCAGATACATACTCGGCTTCACATGTGGATAAAGCTACAGAGGTCTGCTTCTTGCATTGCCAGGTAACCAATCGTGGTCCGAAAAACTGGCACCCCCGCTGTTGTTGATTTAGCATTAACTTTGCAACATCCGAAATCGGAATCGGAATACCCTTCGAGCGTGAAATCGCCTTCTTTTGGATAACACAACCCCAGTGATGGAGTTCCTTTCAGGTAGCGTAATATCCGTTTCACAATCACCATATGCGAAGCTCTCGGGTTAGATTGAAATCTTGCTGCAAGGCGGGTTGGATACATAATATCGGGTCTTGAAGCTGTCAAATACATTAGCGATCCGATCATGGAACGATACATTGTTTCATCTACCTTCTCTCCGGTGAGATCATGGTTTATCCCATGGTTCGTCGCTAACGGGGTGGAAGCTGGAGTAGAACCTGACATCCCAAATTTCTCTAAGATATCATGAACATACTTCGTCTGATGTGTTAGGATCGGTTTTGACTCCGTTTCGATTGCGAACCGAACGTGTGACGTGCGGAATCCGTACACGATCGTGACCGAACACACGAGAACGTAATATAATCGTGATTCTACTAATCAGATCTAAAATTGTACAAGAACCTGAATCACGTGGAGCACTTTCTCTCTCTAGCTTCTCTCTCTAACACTAGATCTCCTAAGCTCCAAATGTGCAAAAGTCTTAAACTCTAACCCTAACACATCTATTTATAGGCCAAGGCTTATAAGAGCTTTCCTCTTATTTACAATATTTCCACCTTGCCTTTTACTCTAGATATTACAATATAAGGCTATATTTAAATTGTTTTAGCTACGGTCTTGAGATGACGGAGGCGATAGACATACTGCACTAACAGACTCCCCCTTGGATATTGCCGCAGTCAATCTCAAACATTTAGTCAGACTCGTAGCTTTTGGTCTTTCTCTCTCTCTGAGTCTTCTTGAAGGTTTTACGACTTTAGAAACCTAGACTCCCTCTTGTTCGAACAGGATCCCGGTGGATCTGTTTTCAGCTTCAGCTCCCCCTTTCGGTAAACTCTTCAAGCTCCCCCTTTCATCAAGCTTCCGTGCTTTTGGGATCGACACCTGGCTTTCCGTATACAAGCTCCTTCAGGATAGTTTCCTGGCTCATTGAATCCACGCTTCCTCTTGCGTTGAGCTCGTCTTCAGACTCCCCCTTAGACTTGGCTATCGGGATCGTAGTCTGGTATAGCATCTGCAATTCTCAAACGTTCATAAGTAACAATGTTTTGAATATCCAATCGTCCAGGAATTGTAACCTGGCTCTATTTAAACTTTCTAAATCAAGATCCTGGCTTTAAGATATAATAATATGAATGTATCCAGGAATACTTGATTCACTCCCCCTATCAACAAACTTCAAAGATTTGGCAGAATTTAAGAATCCAACATCGAAAACTAACTCTTTTCAACAAATTTTAACAATCTAAGAATCTAAATCCCTCACAGTTAATCATCCAAGTCCAAACTAATGACCTTGGAGATGTCACAAACTGTTTTTTTGATTTTTGATTTTTAATTCAAGTTTCAAATTAATGAACTTGTTTTATTTTCAGAAACACAATCAGCTTACTTAGATTTTGAAACTCAGCATCTCAGACATCAGTTGTCGAAAATAAAGCAGAATCAAAAATCTTTTTGTATTTTTCTGAAAATATAAAGCAGTAAAGAAATATGTACAAACATATTTACAGACAATATTTTTGTTTGAGTCAGAGGATCATATCAGTTTCTGACAAGTCACAAGTACCGTTGAGCTTAGTTACACATTAAGAATTAAACAATTCACTTAGATTGTCGATATATTGATCCACTTAAATTTTCACACAAAGTTCAACTGATTCAGGATACGAATTAGGTGTTTTAAGAACTGAAACTCATTCATGTGTCCCACCTCTTGAATATACTCCCGTATCCAGATCCCGATATTCAGTCTTACAGGTGAGTATACCTAGATGATATCTGTAAGGGGAATAAATTATAGTACGAAACCGTGAGAGCTCGGGTCAGAACTTCCATTCAGCAGAGAGATGACGGCTCGACTTTTGGTGTGTCCCCTTTAGAGGATCTTTTGTATTACAACAGCAATGACTATCAATTTTATTGTTTCATCATTTTGCTGAGGGCTGCGCTATGTTTCAAGCAAGCAGAAAGTATTCTCCAAGGACTAGGGCATTGCTTCCGCAAAATCAGAAGTCCTGGGATAATACCCCAGATATCACTATGTATAAAGACCTAGTATCTCAGAAAGAGGGGTCCTTCAAACGAGATTTCAGGGGTTACCTATATATCCAAGTAGTGTTCCCCACGAAATAAGCAAGTTTGAATTTAAGTTTATATCCCGAAAAAGTTTACTAAATGTATAAAAATCTATCGGCATATCATCAGTGAGACTGTTTAACGCTATATAATCAATACATTTCTTTAGCATACTGTAACTGTCTACTGATGTACTATCATTTCCTCTTTTTACACAAAAACTCAATTTTTTTATCATGTTTTTGGCTTTTTCAAATTTTCTAATGTTTTTGGATTTTCTGACAATAATACTCCCCCTAAAATGCAAAACCATTTTTTAAAAAATTTGACAAACCGATACTGATAGCTTCGTCTCGCCATCCATTTTCTGCTTCACATGCACTGATTTGCAGAAAAAATAATGTACCCCCATGATTTACAACCCATTGATTTTCGACAGTTTGAAAACCGTTTTTCAATCTTGTGAAAGTAATCATGTTTGTTCAGCCGTGAGGGTTTCGGCGTATTCAATCAACACATATTTTTGTAATTTTCTATTTTTGACAAAAATTAAAAACAAACAAATTTTTGGTTTTTCAAGTTTTTAACAACTAAAAACATATTTTTGGTTTTTAATTTTTCAAATTTTTAGAGTTTTTGAAAATATTGTTTATTTATTTACAGAATGAAAATAAACTTCCTGTTTCAACCAACACAGGATCCAGCAGCCTCCTTTCCTCGTTGTGCCAGGCTGCTCCAACTTCCATTCTCACAATCTTTGATTTTGTTGAGCACCTGCACATTTAGACTACTTGATTACTTGAACAATTTAGCCCAGGTCTGTTGAACCTTAGGCATTTCAACACAATATGTATCATTCAATGCTGGAAACTCTTTGTCATCTTTCACAAAAATCTTTTCAACTTTTACTTCAACTTTTTCATCTTTTTCAAAAATCACCTGTTTCTTTGCACTCCATGTTTGACCTTTAGGAGTACCACGTTTGTAAAAATGTGAATCTTTTTGAACACTTTGTTTTTTACCAACATTCTGTTTCCAGAATTGTTGTGGTTTTGTCATATCAACAGTTGTTTTCCAACTTTGAGTTGTTCTGACTCTGGGTGTGTGAGAATTCCAGGTCTGTCTCGAATCGAACCTGTTAGAGTTTGATTTCCAGTTTTAATTCGAAGCAAACTTGTTTGTGTTATACCTCCAAGTTTGTTTTGAGTCAAATCTGGTTGACCTTTGTCCCACATTCTCAGATTTTTGTTTCTCAGCATCAATCTTCTTTATGTCAACATCCACAGGTTTTAGATTAGGACACTTGCGTGCAAGATGTCCTTTTTGATCACATTTGAAACATGTTCTCATGGACACATCTTTAACCTGTGGTTGTTGCTTTTTCTTTTTAGCAAAGAACTCATCATTAGACTGTCTCATTTTGAGTTCTTTTTCTTCTGCTAAACTATTTCCTTGAACAAAACTCATTTTTGCCTGATAATTTGGCGTTTCATTTTTGTTTCTTCTTATAACCCAACCCAGCCTTCATGTTTTTCTTCTTGTAACCAGGTTTGTTATACGAACCTCTATGACACTTACCAACAAACTTTGAAATCTCAGACTTCTCAATCTCAACCATTTTGAAAACTTTATCAACCTTTTCTGAAATCACATTCTGAATCGGGAATACAACATCTAAGAACAATTTGTCCGATCCAATCATGGTATAAACCAATCCTTTTGAATCATCATTCAAACTTTTCTCGGATTTTGTGTTTTTCAGATAATTATCATGAAGATTTCCTTCATCTTCATCCTGTGATTCAGATTTACCTGTATCAACCGACTCTTCTTTCAACACACTTTCAACGACTTTACCTACCACCTCTGAATCATGAGAATCATCAGATTTGGAATAGGTTATGTCAATGTTGTCTGGCAATTGGTCTACCATGTTGAAAGCTTTTTCGACCTTTTCCTCATCATAAAACACAAACTTTTCCGGTGGTGGAACTTGATGAAACTATGAGCCAATACCTTTCATGTTTTGCTCAGAATCTTTCCCATCCGGTTTTATGTTGAAAATACGTTCAAGCACATATGACGACGCGTGATAACTTTTTATTTTGTTGTTATCCTGTTCTAAATCAGCAATCTTACGCTTAAGTTTAGCAACATCTTCAATATAAGAATTCACAACTTGTTTTATTTCATACATTCGTTTTAGTTCCTTTGATGTTTCAGAACAATATTTCAAACTTGATTGAACAAGTTTCATTTCACTTTTTACTTTTTCATATGATTCTTTTGTAATGTGATAAGCCAATTTTATTGAATCATACTCCTTTTTCATTTCTTGGCAAATATTTTCTTTTTGAGAACATTCTTCTGTCATTTTCGAAACATTTTCTTTCAAAACTTCATTTTCTTTTTCTAACTTTTTACATTTTTCTGAAAGTGTTTCATTATTTTCTTTTAAAACTTGTTCTTTTTCAAACATATCTTTGTATTTACTTTTAAAAACTTCTTCGATTTTAGTGAACTCAAGATCTCTTGTTCTGAACCTTTCGTCTTTTTCAGTACAAGCACTGCACGTTTCCATGCATTTCTTGCGCTGTTCAACGATTTTGATTTGAGTTTCAGTGTCAAAATTTACCTCAGTGATTGGCACCTCAGTGTTTACTTCAGTTTCTATCTGATCAGTTTTTTTCTGCTGCTTTCCATCAACAGCTTCAATATCAACACCAACTTCATCATCAGCAACCTTCAAATTCTCATCCTTCACTTCAATCAAACTTTCAATTTTCTTCTCAATTTTTCCAACCTGCTGTTCTTCAGTAACAGCTTCTTTCACAACTTCTACATTCACCACCACTTCTTCTTTCACTTCTTCAACAATCTTCACATCTTCTTCTTTAACTGCTTCTGCTTTAACCTCTTCAGCAGCTTTCTTCAGATTGTTTACCATCTCTTCAACATTCTTCTTCATTCGTTCTTCATTCCTCTTCCTCAGCTTTGTTGTCATAGCATCTCCAATGATTTTATCCAGCCTTTTTACATATGTTTTGTCTTTTGCAACATTTGAGTAATATTCGCCGGATCGAGGAATTACCAGAAGAACATCATCGTGAACTATGTCACTTCTGGGAACAACCGGTTCACCTTGTTTGTTGACATAACATTCTTGTTTCTTATCCCATCTTTTGTTCGCAACAGCATTCTCATATTCCTCCTGCATTTTATCCATTCTGCACCCCACTATGAATCTTTCTCTTTGAGTTTTCTCTTTCAAAATCTCTTCTCGAGTTTTCTCTTTTATCTCAGTTGTGCCTTTTTCTTCTTGGTTTTCATCTTTTATTTCAGCAACAAAAACAAACTGTCTTTTCTCTGTTATAGATCTGCCATGAGCTGTTTTTCGAACATTTTCCAAGCGATCTTCTTCTGGACAAATCTGACTCCAGTCAAAACCTTCATCGTCATGAATTACGGCAAAAGCTCTGGACTTATCTCTGGGTTTATCTTCGATCATTTTCGGCTCTTCTTTACTTCGGTGGTATATCGCCTTTCGATAATAATCATCGTTGAAAGGTCTCTCAGATTCAGCAACTTCAGAATTTCTACATTCTCTTTTGAAATGACCCTTTTGCTTGCATCTGAAACAGGTCACTTTGGATTTATCAAATCCAAGCTTAGTTGACGGACCACCTAACGATTTCTTCCCGGTAATCTCCATATATCTTTGAGCTCTGCGTATGCAACTTGCCAAACACCAACGAATGTCTATGAGCTCCATTTCTTCTGGATCAATCTGGTCGTAGTCTTCTTTGGTTAATTCTGAGTTTCCAATTTTACCAGCTACAAGACCTTCATACGATTCCAGAACATATGCTAGAAAACTCATTTGTTGCTTAGCTGCATTGATGCTCATTGCAGGAGAATTCTTCAATTTAAGAGCAATGTTGCACAAAATCTCCTCAGCTTCATCAGAACTTGATTTTGAAGATGAATGATATCCAGAATGGTAACTTGATGAGGTTGTTTGTGGTTCCTTCATCTTCTCACTACTGAATGCTGTCTTTGGTGAACTGCCAACTTTCTCCGAAGGTACATTGCCTTTGTAGTATAGACCAACATTCCGATGATGCGATGAACCACTCATCTTGTTTTGCTTTTGTAGCTCCAGATCATGACTCTCAATCTTTTCTAACAATGCATCAGGAGAAATTTTATCAAATTTATCATCATTTTTCAAGATAAAAACAAACGTTTGCCACTGATCAGCTCGTGGTAACGCTTCAATTACTTTATCAACAATTTCTTCTCTAGTTTTCACAATTTTAAACCTTTCAAGTTCAATTTTTAAATGGCAAAACCTCTCAATCATTTGCCTTACTGTCTCTCCTTTTAAACTGTCAAACAGATCGAATTCCTTTTTTAATAACGCGATTTTGTTTTTCTGAATTTGTTTACCCCCCTTAACTTTCGTTTTCAAAGCTTTCCATACAGACTTTGATGACCCATCATGTATTAATAAAGAAAATATGTCATCTCGAACTGCTTGCTGGATCAAAGCAATCATCTTCTGTTCATATGAAAATTTCGTTTTGTCTTCCTCTGAATAATCTTTGATTAGAATTTCTTCTCCTTTGTTATTTGTTGGGTTCTCATAACCAAACTTCAGACAAAACCAACTCTCATGTGCATATGCCTTCGTCCAATTGACAAACCTCTCCTTCCACCAAACATAATCCTCAATGTTATTCAGCTTCGGAGGTTTTGAATAGGTTCCATAAAAGTTGTCATTATTAATGTTGTCTTTGATGGTTTTCGTTATCGCTTTGGGTGTATCGTTTGAACCTTCCACTGTATCCGAGGTAAACGCATTGTAAAAAGTATTGAAAAATTCTTCAGCCATGATGTGATCTTCTCGATTTACAAGCACCTTTATAATCACCTGAATCACGAACAAACAAACACAATGAGTTTTATCAATATCAAACAAATGAATCGGACGGGTATCCGATCGAGTGAGTCAACACAAGTCAACAGTGAAAATAGTCTCGTGACAACGCTGTCCGTTCGGGTGGGATTGTTGTGATGCTGTCCGATCGGATAACTACTCAATGTATTGCACTAAACGACAAAAACACTTATGATTGCTAATCGGGTGACGTGTTGTCTTTTATAATCTTTCTAAACTTATCACATCAATTCAGAATGTGCCGACAATCCTTCACATGTAATCTTGATCATCGAGTCTCACATGTATACTGAGAATATGTTTATCATCCAAACAATTAATAATCTGAATAGACTTTTAATGCAATCAATTTGAATGGCCGACAAAATTTATCACTATCACATGCAAGAATTACTTTGATCACATGAAGTCTGATGTCTTACAATTAAAACACACTGACCAAGTTGACTAAGTGACACGCACAGGTGATAACACAAGACTCGGATTGTTGTGACGCGGATTGCTATTCGTGCGGACAAGTGTCCGTCCGGATAGGTCAACTAAGGTCAACACGGATTGCTGTCCGCTCGGATAGTAATCCGCACGGATAGGTCAACAAAGTCAAAGTCTTTAATGAATTGTCAGGGGTGCTCAGACTCGGATTGTTGTCCGTGCGAGTGAACTTCTATGCTATCCGCACGGGTGTGAAATGATGCTATCCGCACGGGTGGGAAATGATATTATCCGCACGGGTAGTAATTCAACAAGTCAACAAATTAATGAAATGGAACTTGAGTTGTATCCGTGCGGGTAGCTAGTCAACAAGTCAACAAATTAATGAAATGCGCATGAAGATGACTTGACACGGATGGTCATCCGCACGGATTGCCATCCGCGCAGAGAACAGTAACCATAACAGCAGCGACATTCAACATTTTTACAAACTTTTTCGATCAAAAAATCTTAGATTTCTCCAAAACGGCTTTGAATTAAGTTCTGAAAATTTATAGGCTTATAGATCAATTGTTTTCGCACAACATATCCAAAAATCAGCAATTTTTATCCGTAAAAAGTCGTTTAATTTGGCGTTTTTCAGATAAAAACGTGAAGAAGTGAAAAAGATGAAGAAATAGATCGAATCTGATGCAATTTGGATCTGAAATTGATGAAATCCTGTGCGAAATCGTGCGTTTGATCTGTGCAATCGAGCTCCTGCTCTGATACCACTTGTTAGGATCGGTTTTGACTCCGTTTCGATTGCGAACCGAACGTGTGACGTGCGGAATCCGTACACGATCGTGACCGAACACACGAGAACGTAATATAATCGTGATTCTACTAATCAGATCTAAAATTGTACAAGAACCTGAATCACGTGGAGCACTTTCTCTCTCTAGCTTCTCTCTCTAACACTAGATCTCCTAAGCTCCAAATGTGCAAAAGTCTTAAACTCTAACCCTAACACATCTATTTATAGGCCAAGGCTTATAAGAGCTTTCCTCTTATTTACAATATTGCCACCTTGCCTTTTACTCTAGATATTACAATATAAGGCTAGATTTAAACTGTTTTAGCTACGGTCTTGAGATGACGGAGGCGATAGACATACTGCACTAACATGATGTATGAAAATTCCCTTAGGCAGTTGATCAACCTGAAGTCCCAAGAAGAATTTCATCTCACCCATCGATGACATTTCAAATTTTTGCTTCATAACTCTTTCAAAATCTTTGCACAAATTTTCATTTGTTGACCCAAATATGATGTCGTCCACGTATATTTAAACTATCAGAAGATGGCCGTCGACTTCTTTGGTGAAGAGAGTGGCATCCACTTTTCCACGGATGAAACTGTTGGCAAGTAAGTGTTGAGACAATGTCTCATACCAAGCTCTCGGGGCCTGGTGTAAACCATACAGCGCTTTATCCAGTAAGTAGACCTTGTCTTTGTGGATTGGATTGGTGAAGCCCGGTGGTTGTCCGACATATACCTCCTCTTTTACCTTCCCATAGAGAAACGCCGATTTAACATCTAGCTGACAAACTTTAAAATTTTTCCAAGATGCAAATGCTAGGAAGATTCTGATCACTTCTAGTCTAGCAACCGGAGCATACACTTCAGTGAAATCTATCCCCTCCTGCTGACTGAAACCCTGGACTACGAGTCGAGCTTTGTTACGAATAATAACCCCTCAATCGTCTCTCTTACACTTGAACACCCACTTGGTGTTTATCTTCCTTTGACCATCAGGCAAGTCTACTAATTTCCACACTCCTAACTTCTCAAACTGACTCAGCTCCTCTTGCATCGCGTTGACCCAATAATCTTCAGTTAGCGCTTCTTTGTATGTTCGCGGTTCAATCTGCGAAATAAAACAACTAAGTGAAAACTCAGTTTGTAACGAAGTAACTGTAGAATAAAAACAAGTAAGGCCTTGGTCAATTTGACGTCTTGTGCGAACGCCTGATTGTAATTCTCCAATAATCAGCTCTTCTGGATGGTACGAAAGAGTTCTCGGCATCACCTCGCCTGGAACATCTACCTCGCCTTCCAAATTTGTGACATTCTGATTTGCACCTTGTTCACTGACTGGAATTGTTTGACTTGAAATATGAATCTGCTCCCCCTCAGAATCTGTAACATCCCAAAAATGGGGTTTGATAATTTAAACCCGGTTAATATAAAGGAACGGGTAAATTACCGTTTGGAGTAAAAGTGAACCCGTAAATGAATATTAACTAGGAATAATTAACCTAGTTGAATATTAGTATCGTTGGTATTAAACGAAGGGTTGTAGCCTTAATTAATTAAAACGAAACATGAGGGACCAAAGTGAACAACTTGAAAGTTGTTTTATTAAAAGAAAATAACACACACATACACACACATCGTGTGTGTGTTCTGTACGTGATCAGGGGAAGGCTCTAGAGAGCCAAACCCTAGTTCATCATATATCATCCAATTAAAGGATGAATCGAGGCTCAAATTCAAGAAGGAACATGAATTAACGATCACCCAAGCTAGGGGATCATAAGGTATGTTAAATTTTGATGTTTAATGAAGTTGAGAAATCTTGATGAACATCACAAGTAGTGATTTATGTATGAATCGTAGAGGTTATGGCCAAATTGACGATATATGCTTGTTTAGGAATTAATCCTATGTGAAAATTCTTAGTGAATTGCTATAATTTAGGTGTTTGGATGAATTACCACTTTTAGCTAAGTGGGTTTATGTTTAATCCATGAAATGGTATGAATTTGATCATGAATATGTGTAGTATGTGATGTGTGCTTGTATTTGGATGAAGTATGGTATAGAATTTGAATGATGTTTATTTAGGTTGATGAATGAAAGGGATAATTAGGAGGAAAGGCATGAAAAACGTGTACATTATGCTTAAAAAGTAGTACGCACACCAAGTGTTTGATGAAATGTCTAAATGACATTAATATGTGGAGGTTATGTTATGATGATGTTGAGTATGCTATATGCTTGTTTGAATCGGCTAATGAAAGGCCTATGTGAGATATGAACTTGATATGATCGTTCATATGTATAATCATGTATGCTAATAAGGATGTAAACGTAATGACATGAAAATATAGGAATCATGTCAAGAGGGATGGGAGCGTGGAAGGCTAACGGACCAAGAAGACTCAAGTAAGCGGATGCAAATACGGGCGCATAAGGTAAGTGAATCCCGAACTTACACTTTAGATGTAAAATGTATTGTAGTATGATGGTTATTGTGAATTATGTGGGAAAGTATGAATCAATGGAGGTAATAAGGTAAGTTTACGGAAAGTGAGTCGAAAGTGGGAAGAAAGTAATTTCTATTAAGTATGGGTAAGGTAGGGAACTTACATGTTAGTATTATGCACAAAGATAAAGTAAATAATTATACTTGTGGGTAAGATGTAAGTTGTAAATGAAGTGGGTATGTATGGTAAGGTATTATGCATAAAAAGGTAATTTAGTTAAATGCACAAATGAATGAGATTTGGTTATGTGTACTCGTGAGATTACACCTATGAGATAAGTTTAATGATGCTAACTGTTTTCTGTTAAGTATGAAATGGAAGTGCAGATATATTAAGAATGAAGAATGAGGGTTAAGTATGGAGAGTCGGACGAGAGAGTTCGACTGGATGGATGAATGGATTCACATAAGCGAGGATAAGAAATGTTGATGCTTGATGATGCATGTTTTAAAGCATATGTATTACGTCACCGGTTGCTAATGAAGTAATTGTATGTGGTGACTGCAGGTATACGAGATTACGAGATTCTCAACATGAAGAGTAAGCGGTTGATGATCGAGTCAAGACATGGATTGTACGTGGGTGTGTATGTGGTCATTTAATTTGATATAAGTATCTTAGTTTTTAATGTATTTAAGTGAAAGAAGGAATAACTTATAAAGAAATTTTTAGTATGTATTTTCCGCTGCGAATCTTAGACTAAAACGGATTAGGGTCTTACAAGTATCTGAATCACCACGATCGAATATAGGTCTATCATCAGATTCTTGATTATCGTTGACTGCCGTGTGATTGTCAAGAGTTTGCCGAATATCATCATGTTCTCCAGCATTACTAGGACCGGCTTCATCGTCATTGGGAGCTTGAAATTGACGTCTAGAATACTCAGCTGGAAATCTTTCTTGTGATTCTTCATACTCTCTCAGAATATCTAACTCGTCAAAGAAATCTGTTTCGACTTCTTCTTCTTCCATGTCAAACGAATTCCACAAAGTATCGTAATTAAAACGCCATGAGTCACCGGGATTCTGTGGTGGCATGGTATGACCTTGACACTCAACATTATGTGCTTCGATAATCCGCTTCAAGCTTGGAACAAAGACTCGTTTCAATGGACTTGCATAACCCACGAAAATTCCTTCAATGCTCTTTGCACCAAATTTACCATAAGGTTCTAGAACTGTACGGGGAGACCCAAACGGTTCAAGATACTTCAGGTTCGGTTTGCGGTTGTTGATTAACTTGAAACATGTCTTGTTGAATTTCTTCACAGTTAAAACCCGGTTGAGTGTATAGCAAGCGGCTGATACTGCTTCTGCCCAAAAATTGACTGGTAATTTCGAATCAGCAAGCATCGTCCTAGCCGTTTCAATTAGTGTCCTGTTCTTTCTTTCAGCTACTCCATTTTGTTGTGGAGTGTAAGGAGCACTAAATTTTGCAGTATACCTCTCTCATCACAATATTCTTCTATCTTGTTGTTCTTGAACTCTGTACCGTTGTCACTCCTGATTCTTCTAATTCGAGTTTGGTACAAGTTTTCAATTTTTCTGAACAACGTCATCAAACTTTCAAATGTCTCATCCTTTGACTTCAGAAATGATACCCATGAAAATCTCGAGTAATCGTCTGTTACTACTAGACAGTAGAGATCACCAGTTATGCGTTTGACATTCACTGGACCAAAAAGATCCATATGAAGTCTCTCTAACGGTCTCGAGACTGAGTTAACTTTCTTTCCAGGGTGAGATTTCTTCTTTTGCTTGCCTTTGACATAGCTAATGCACTCCCCCTCAAGATGAAAACCTTTCACATGAACACCAATAACTAAGTCGTTATGCACCAGGTGATTCATTTTTCTCAAATGAATATGGCCCATCTTTCGATGCCATAACTGCGATTCTTTTTCCGTTGCTCATGACATAAAACAGTGAGCCTGACCCGTGGTAGTAGTTGCTACACTCATGTCCAACACGTACAAATCATTCACTCTGGGTGCTCTCATAATAACCCACTCTTCAGGAACAACAAATCCTAGTTTCAAGATCAAACATTCTTTGTCTGTAAAGTGCGTTGTATACATACGATCACATATCTGAGAAATACTTAGAAGATTGTTTTCAAGCTCGGCGATGTAGTTTACTCTTTCAAACGTGACAATACCATTAGAAAGAGTTCCTTCACCAACTATTCGACCACCTTGATTTCCTGCAAATCCCACATATCCTCCATTAAACCCTCGAACATCGTACAATAGGGTCTTCTTCCCCGTCATGTGCCTACAAGCTCCACTATCCATAATCTAACGTGAAACGGATCTTGGAAGCTCCTGCACATATCACAAACACTTTAGTTAGATTGTGATGCCACCCAAGCCTCTTTTGACTCAGGTAGCTTGACTTTTAGGTGAGTTTTAGCAGTGTAAAGTGGTGGAAAATTCTTATCATTCATCTTTAAGCTCTCCTAAGACCCAATCTCAACCTCTTTGTATAGAAATAAATCATTTTTAGGAGGTTGATCAGTTGATTGGTCTTTCTTTGGTACATACTTCTTTTCAGAAGTAGTAGACTCTTGTTTTTCAAGTTTCTCATAGTAATCCACAGGAACATTCATCTTTACCGGAGCGGTAGAGGATGATTGTTTTTCTTTCTCAGAAACCTTTGGATTTGAAGAACTTGATTTCTTTTCAACTGATTTTGGCTTCCATGCTTGTTGAGGCGAAGCAACCCGTTTGTAAAATTTGTCAGCTTTAGTTACCACATTCTTTACGGATTCAGTTTTGATTTTTGTATTTTCATTTTTCAAAACTTTCTTCTCAACAACCATTGGTGCTTTGCCTTTTGCATCAGCTTTCCTTTTCTGACTCTCAACAACTTCAGGCTTAGGCTTTAAGTTGGTACACTTTCGTGCAATGTGTCCAACTTTGTTACACTTAAAGCATGTACGAGTATCAACTACTCGACTTGTGCCTTCAATCTGAGGCTGTAAGGCCTTTTCTTCATTAGTTTTTGAAAATATTTCAGATTCCTGCTCGGAATGAGAACTTGAGCTTTTTACAAACACATTTTTCTCAACAAAATTTTTGTTTTGAAAATTCCTTCTTTGATAATTTTTACCACTCTTATAAACCACCCGACCATCTGTTTTGATAATTGTTAGAAAAACGCGGTGGTACAACAGGTTTTTTGTAGTAAGCTTTATCTTTTTCAAAGTTTAATTGCCGTTTGGAACATTTCAAACCTTCGATCTCAGACACATCAATCTCAATCAACTTGAACACATTTCTCAATTTTCCAACATTCACATTTTCCAAAGGAAAATCACGATCCGAATACAACTTATCAGATCCCGCCATCTTGTACATCACAAGATTTAGTTCTTCACTTAAGTTGTTTTTTGGATTTTGATTTTGGAATATATTTATCCAAAAAGCATTCATCATCCTCAGTAGTGTCAATTGCAGACTTTAAAACATTTTCAACCATGCTTTTCACAACTTCAAATTTGACACAATCTTCATCGGAAGATGAAGTGAATATGACATCAATTGTGTCTGGAAGCTTAACTTCATTTTCTTCTTCATCATTAACCAACCCTGATTTTTTCTTTGAAAAATTGTTTAACACAGGTGGTGGAACCTGATGAAACCCAACCCCGGTTCCTTCAAAGTATACATCTTCGCCTGCTTTGTTCTTCCCAATTGGTTTAGGAACTATATGTTGAAGAACAAAACTTGCGGAGTTGTAACTTGTCAATTTCAACTGGATGCGTTCATTTTCAATTTTAGCTTCTTGAAACTTAAGCTTCAACTTAGCAATCTCATCCAGTTGTTGATTGATTAGCTCTTCTTTTACCCTAAGAACTCCTGACAATTGAACATTTTCTTTGTATGTCTTACCATTTCTCTCATCAGAATCTTTTACCGTTCGTTTTAGCTTCTCAAAATTTTCTGAAATTTGACGATTTTCATGAATTAACTTTTCGTTTTCTTTCTTAATTCTTTCTACATTACTTTTATCTTTTTCGATTTTCTCAGTTAATTCTTTTAGTCTATCATTTGAAGCTTTTAACAGTTTGTCACGGTTCAAGATCTGATCTTCAACATCTCTGACTCTTCCTGTCAGTCCTTCGGTCTTTTTACCGTTAAGGTAAGCAAGTGTACTACAAACCTTGCAGTCTTTCATGCAATTTTTGCAGTCGCTCTCAGTTTTAGTTTTCTTACCTGACTCATTGATTGCATCATTCTGACTGACCTTGGTTTTAGACTCATTTCCAGAACCAGAAACTACCTCTAGCTCTTTTGCAGCAAGCACTTTGTCAGCCATCTTCTTCAAATTTTCAGCTGTAAATTCTTGTGACGTATCAATAATCCCGTCATCAGCTTTCTTTGTCTGCAGCTCCTTCTCTTTTTCTTTTTCTTTTTCCTCAGCTTCTCCTCCTCCCCACCACAATCTCTGATTTGCTTCTTCTTCTTCAGCAATTTGTTTGGTAAGAGTTTCAACATCAACAGTATTTAGATCAACAGCAATTTTCCTTTGGGATCTAGGTAACATTCTCTATCAGCATCCCATCTTTTCGCCTGTTTAGCTTCTTTGTATGTACGATAGATTCTGCTAATCCTGTTATGAGCTATCATCTTTCTGTTGATGTATTTCACTTCTTCTGTTCTGGAGTCTTTGAAAGGAACAATCTTTGTCACAAACGCATAGCCCACTGCGTCTTCTTCTGGTAACACTTCACTCCAATCATATCCCTCATCATCATGGATAACAGCAAGTGCTCTGGATTTTTCTTTGGGATTTTCTTCTATCTGCTTCATTCTGGGAGATTCAGGTTTGTTCTGATGATAGATAGCTCTTTTGTAATAGTCTTCACGGAACGGATTTGCTGTGTCATCAGCATATGCATTTCGACATTCTCTTTTAAAATGACCTTTTTGTTTACATTTAAAGCACGTGACCTTCGACTTGTCAAACCCTAGCTTGGTTGAAGGTCCACCAATAGAATGTCTACCGGTAATCTCCATGAATCTTTGCGCCCTTCTAACTGCACTAGCCATACACCACCTGATATCGATCAACTCCATCTCCTCTGGGTCAATCTGGTCATAGTCCTCCTTGGTGAGATTAGTGTTTCCAATCTTGCCTGCATCAAGGCTCTCATAAGACTCTAACACAGACGCTAAGAACACCATTTGCTGCTTTGCGGATTCTTCACTGAAATTTTGAGCATTCTTGAGATCCACAGCAATGTTACATTGGAACAAATTCTTTGGAAGTGATTGACTTTGAGCAGTTGAAGATGAACCTCCATGATAGCCACTGCTTGGAGTTTATTGATTCACCGTATTTGAATTTTCTGCTGAAAATGCTGTTTTTGGTGATGCAGTCTTCGGGATCATACTTCCTCGATAATACAGCTCAACATTCTGTTGATATGAAGAGTTGTTGACTTTATTCGATTTCCTGATCTCCAAATCATGACTTTCCAATCTTTCGATTAACAAATCAACAGTTAGTTTGGTTGGTTCAACTGTGTTTTTCAGCATCAAAGCAAAATACTGCCAGTCTTTATCATCAGGCAGTGAGTCAAACAGTTTGTCAACCAATTCTTCTTGAGTGTACACGATTCCGTGTCTTGCAAGTTCCAGCTTCAAATGCCCAAATCTTTCAATCATCTTTGGCACAGATTCATTTTTCAAACAACCAAACAAATCAAATTCTTTTCTTAACAACTTCTTTTTGTTTTTTACTATCTCAGCACTACCCACACATTTCACTCTAAGTTTCTCCCATAGATCTTTTGCATTTGTGTACTCAATCAACGATATTATGTCGTCTCTCACAGACTGATGAAGCAATGCAATGCACTTTTGTTCAGCAACAAAACTTTCTACATGATCATTGCCTTCTAAATTTTCATAATCTGATCTTCTGATATTGAAACCATTCTTCAAGCTTTTCCAGCTTGGATATGCAAACGCTTTTAGCCACTCTTCAAACCTTTTAGCCCATCTATTGCATTCTTCAATCGCCATCAGTTTAGGAGGTTTGTTGTATGTGCCATATGCACTCTCCACACTCAAAGCATCAGAAAGAGTTTTCTTCGTACTCGGAGCATTTTCGTTTGTGTTGTTTGATGTATCATCTCCGGTGTTTCCCGTGAAAGTAAACATGTCACTAAACGGATTCATAAACTCATCCATCTTCACGTATCTAAAACAATCAACAAACACTTAGAATTTTTTTTTTTTTTTACAAAAACACTTTCAAGCGAAATTAGTTCACGCGAAATTAGAACTCATACGAAATAACAGCCTTCAAACGGAATAAGCTTTCACACGAAATACCAACTCAAACGAAATGAGTTTTCAAACGAAATAGTGATTTCGTTCGAACTGTCCAAACGAAATATGATTTCGTGTGAAATTAGCTTGATTTCAAACGAAAATAGCCTCTTTGGTGCGAAATAGTGATTTCGTATGAAATCCTCAAACGAAATCTAATTTTGTACGAAATTAATCAGCAATTTCAAACGAAATTAATCCCAAACTGTAATTTCGTGCGAAATTAAGAAGCTATTTCAAGCGAAATCAAGATGACATCAGCATGTCGGCCACCATTTTGTCAAATTGATCCGGTTTTTGTTCGAATTTTGGTCCAATTCTTTCAAGGATTCAATAAAACGATGTTACTCGTGTAATGTATGAAAATTAAGCCATTTTAACCAAGATTTTACGTTCAATTTACCTCTATATCCTTAAGAGGTACTATTAGTGATTCATCAGCTAAACACTTTTTGAGATTAGATACATGAAACACATCATGTACTCCTGCCATTTCCTCTGGCAATTGTAGCTGATAGGCTACAGGTCATATTCTTCTAATAATCTTAAAAGGTCCAATATACCTAGGACTTAGCTTTCCCCGTTTGATGAATCTTACCACTCCTTTCCAAGGAGAGACTTTTAATAATACTTTATCTCCTATTTGAAATTCTAAGGGTTTGCGTCGGTTATCGGCATAACTTTTCTGTCGATCACGTGCTGCTTTCAGCCGTTCCTTGACTTGAATAATCTTGTCAGTTTTTTCTTGAACTATCTCAGGTCCAGATAGTTGCTTTTCCCCAATTTCTGCCCAACAGACTGGGGCTCGACACTTTCGTCCATAAAGTGCTTCGAATGGTGCAGCATTGATACTTGTGTGATAACTATTATTATAAGAAAATTCTATTAAAGGTAAGTGATCATCCCAATTACCTCCGAAATCAATTACACAAGCTCTAAGCATGTCCTCCATTGTCTGAATTGTCCTTTCACTTTGTCCATCCGTTTGAGGGTGATAAGCCGTGCTCAAATTTAACTTGGTTCCCATTGCCTTTTGGAAATTTGACCAAAAATGAGAGGTAAATCGACTATCCCTATCAGAAACGATTAATAAAGGAATTCCATGTAATGCAACAATTTCATTTACATATAATTTGGCTAGCTGTTCCATACTGAATGTTTCTATCATTGGTAGAAAATGAGCTGACTTGGTTAGCCTATCTACAATCACCCAGATTGTATCATTGCCTTTCTTCGTTTTGGGTAATTTAGTAACAAAATCTATTGTTATCAATTCCCATTTCCACACTGGCATTTCTAACTGTTGTAGAAATCCTAAGGGTTTCTGGTGTTCAGCTTTGACTTGAGAACATGTTAAACATTTAGAAACATAGACTGCTATGTCCTTCTTCATTCCTATCCACCAGAAATTTTTCCTTAAATCCTGGTACATCTTATCATTTCCTGGATGCATCGTATACTTAGACTTATGGGCTTCTTCTAACATACGATGACGTAGGTTTCCTAATTTAGGTATCCACATTCTCTTTTTATGGAATCTCCAAATTCCATCTGTTCCTTGTTCTAATTCTTTTAGCATACCTTTTAGCTTTTCAGTATCTTCCTTGATTACTGATTCTTGTGCTTCTCTTATTTGATCATTTAAATCTACTTGTAGATTTAATTTAAGAGAACATACCATTTTTTACTTTTCATGATACTTTCGGCTTAAAGCATCTGCCACTACATTTGCTTTTCCTTCATGATACTGGATATTACAATTATAATCACTAAGCATCTCCATCCAGCGTCTTTGTCTCATATTCAACTCCTTTTGCTTGAAAATATACCTTAAACTCTTATGATCAGTGAATATGGTAAACTTACTACCATAAAGGTAATGTCTCCAAATCTTAAGAGCAAAAATTATAGCTCCTAATTCTAGATCATGGGTTGAATAATTCTCTTCATGATTCTTAAGTTGTCTAGATGCATATGTTATAACCTTTTGACTTGCATCAACACACATCCATAACCTAATTTAGAAGCGTCATAATAGACTGCAAAGTCTTCAGCTCCTTCTGGTAATGCTAATATGGGTGTATGGGTTAATTTATGCTTAAGGATTCTAAAGGCTTCTTCTTGTTTTAATCCCCATTTAAACTTAACAGATTTACAGGTTAGCTTAGTTAAAGGAATGGCTATTCTAGAAAAATCTTGAATAAATCTTCTATAATAACCGGCCAATCCTAAGAAACTTCTAACCTCGGTTGGTGATTCAGGGGTTTTCCATTTAGTAATTGCCTCGATCTTTGTTGGATCCACATGAATTCCTTCATGATTGACTAAATGTCCAAGAAACTGTACCTGTTCTAACCAAAACTCGCACTTGGAAAATTTAGCATAAAGCTTTTCCTTTCTTAATAGACTTAAAAGTGCGTGCAAAGGCTTTGCATTATCCTCTTTATTCTTAGAGTAAATGAGAATATCATCTATGAAGACGATTATGAATTTATCCAAATACGGTGTTTCCCTTTCGTAAACACTTCTGGGCTTTTAAGAACGAGATGATACCTGTGACTACTCCGCCTTTGTCACCTTGAACGATAAGGGGGGTTCGCCAGAAGGACGGGAAATACGAACCATTTTCTCCTGACAGAGGATTTCAGCCCGATGCTTGGATAACCAATCCATACCAATGACGACGTCGAAGCTTCCAAGAACGATAGGGAAGAGGTCGATGTGGAAAGTCTGACCAGATAATACTAGTTTGCAGTTACTGATAACGTGTGAGGCCTCGATGTTCCTACCATTAGCTAACTCGACGATATGCTTAAAACTTAATAACATCGGCGTACGCTTAAGCTTCTTACTAATACGTAGGGATACATAGCTAGCATCGGCTCCAGAATCAAATAATACAGAAACATAACGATCATCGAGTAGGAACTTACCCGCTACGACGTTGGGATTATTCCTAGCTTCTCCAGCTCCAATCACAAAAACCCTTCCTCTTGCGCCATTGCCAGCGTTGTTGTTGTTTTGATCGTTGTTCCCAGTGCCCTGATTGTTGTTGCGGCTCTGGTTCAGTTCAGGGCAATCCCTTCGCATATGCCCCGTTGCTCCACATTGAAAACAACCCCTAAGGTTACCATGGCGATGTTGTTGTTGATGTCGGTTCTGCTTTGCTGGGTACGGACTTCTACAGTCCTTGGCCTCATGCCTCCACTTGTTGCACCTTTGGCAGCGTTTCTTCTCACAAGGGCCATTGTGATGGCGATAGCACTTGTTGCACTTTGTTCGTTTTCTTTGGTAACCTCCCGTTTGTGGGTCAGGGCCCTCGCTCCCGATGACCCTCCTTTGTTGAGCTTGGGGTTGCATAGTGCCAGGACCCCCACTTTGGTAGTCATTCCACTCACGTTCGCTGTATGGGCTTTCACCTTCTTCGAACGCCGACTCGATCCTCCTGGTCCAATGTAAAAGACCTATCGTTCCTTCCGTGCCATCGAATGGGTGAGGTTTGCATTCCAAGAACGCCCTGAAGGTGCCAGCTCGGGGTTGGGTGAGTGTGGGTGGCCTTTCTGGGTTAGCTGCCAAGGCTTCAGCAACCCGAGCATCTATCAGGGCCTCTAGCTGGTCCTTTGTCAGGGTTATGATGTCTCCATCGGGTCCGTTCATTGTCTTCATGTCCAGAAAACACAGAATGAGAAAGACGTCGTAGTGTAACAAGAATGAGGAGGAGGATGGTGTACACATCTAACTAGGCACACTAGTATGTATTTGTACAACGTTTATAGAGTTGATTCAGGCTTTCACCACCACCCTGTATAAAAAATAAATTGGTGAATGATCTTTTTTTCTTTTCTTTGTAAACAAAGAAAACACACCAAGTAAAAAAAATAGGCTCTACTTTTTATAAAAAAAATCATAGAAAAGCATCAATAACATCTCTTAACTCGGAAATCTATAAGTTTAACCTCTAGGCATACAATGTTTATGTATACCAGCCAATCATTAAAGCCTAATGCAATAGTAATCTCAGATTATTAACACAAATAATGTGTTATGGGTCAGTTTCTCCTCGACCGAGCCCGTTTCAAGCCTTGTTGACCTAAACCCTTTTTTACCCACTACACAACCCACCCGACCTACCAAATACTTGAAAGTTATATATAAAACACCTAAAACTGGACTCGGCTCGGCAACTTGAGACTTTCTCTGGTGGTTCAACAACTTGATCAGTAATGTGATTATCCTCCACATGTACACTTTCAATCGATAAAAAGATTCGGCATCAACAATAAAAATAAGTATAAAATAATTTAATCGCCCATTGTGTTTGATGACTAATCAAGAATAACATAGTGTAAAGTTAATTCCTATAAACAATGTCACACCCTCAAATCCACATGCGGAGTACTACCGCGAGGCGTGTGACTGACCAGGATCCAGCCACCAATTATACCGAGCAATTTAATTTATAATAAGAAAATTCACTAACCATGAGGGTTAGTAAATACCATAGTTAAAGTTCGAAGGTTTTAAATTCAAATAGTAGTTTAAGTAAGTAGCGGAAGCATAGGCAAAACAGTTTAAACAAAGTTCATAGTTCAAGTTTATTTAGAACCCAACACATGGGTTAAGACGACCACTACACATCCCCGAGCTGCAAGCTCCTGAGTCACTGGGTACCTGCAAAGCATGCAGTAGGGTATCAACATAATGTTGGCGAGTTCACGAGTTGTCCAATTTTTAATTCCAAAAACTTGTTTCAACAGTTAATTTACTCATTTATACCATGCCATGGGGAGCTACCCCATAAGTAAGCTACTAAACTGTTTTACAATACCGAATACTATGTGACCGTACGTTTCCGTAGTGCCCCGTTTGTGTTGATACATATTTTGTGGATACGGCTCGGTTCGACTCGGCTACGAAGTGAAGGCCGTAGTCAAGACAACCTCCTGTCTTGACTCGGTATGCTAGTTACTTCGTAATGTTCGATGTACATGTAACTGCGTGTGTGCAGTATACATGTTAGTATAGCATGTTTGTTTATTATTTAGGTGTTTGTTAGTTTATTTGGCCCAGTTGACAAAGCCCAAGACAAAGTCCTACATGCTGAAGTCCCTGAAGCCCAAGTCCAACATGTTAAGCCCAAGCCTATATGAGACGAAATCAAGGGATTTCGTTCAAGTCCCCTAATGATGAAAACACTTGTTGGTGAAATCACCCAAGTGATGAAAACACTTTGGGATGAAAACCAAATAGGACGAAATCACCTGATTTCGTCCATATCTTGGATTCCGTTCATGTGTTTTCATGAGCAACTGGTTTTCGTCACTGTGGTACTATATAAACACAGACATCAGATAGAAACATAGAAAAGTCTGTATAGATTTCCGAGAGAACACACACAACAGAGAGTTTATAGGTTTATCTTGTAAACATTGGATTGTAACCGTTTCAGAGTATTAATACATTGAGTGTTAATCATTGAATCTTTGTGTCTTGCGTGTTCGTAACTTGGTTTAACTTACCCGTTTGGATTCCGCACTTTCGGGTTTGTCGAAAAACAGGGAATAGAGGTTACTCGATCCTCCGGGTGGACCTACAATTGGTATCAGAGCATTGGCTCGATTCCTTGTTAAAACCAAGTTTGTTTATCTTGTGTTTTGAAAGATTTTCATGCATTTTCAGAAATTGTTCTTTAAGATTTGAGCTTTAAATTTCAACTTTTCTGGAAAATCTAGTGTTAAAGTCTTGAAAATCTTGTATTTTGCCGTTAGTTCATTGAAAACCTTGTTAAAATCTTTGTTATACATGTTGTTTAAGGTTTTTTATTGAAGTTTCTTGCAAAAATTGTTGTTCGGAAACTTTATCGGTTGCCGGAAAAATCATAACTTCTTCGAGTTCATCAAGATATTCAAGTTGTTCTTATTTTGTTCTTGGATAATTATCTGAGTTTGATCTGATTTGGGAATGAATTATTGTGTTGATTATATAATATTGATTGTTTGACATTTGTGTTCATACGAATGATGAAAGGTTGAAAAAGAGTGTCTTGGTAAGGGAGAGTTTGAAATTTCTGGTCTTGTTGTCAGAGATAAGAGATTTGGTTTGCAAAATATCTAGTTTGTCTGATTACCTTTTGTCAACGAAATCACTATCACCTTATAGTTCTGGTCAAGGAAATCAACATCAGTCAACTATATCATACAGCTGAAATCACTACACTTGTTGGACGAAATCCCACCTGGGCCTTTTTTTTTATCACTTGTGGGCTGAAAACACTACCCTGGCCGAAATCAAGTCAAGGCCCAAAATCACTTCTAGCACCTGGTGGTCTGGTTAATTGTTTACGAAATCACTTCTAGTTATCAAATCAAACTCCAGCCGAAATCACTTGTGTTTGTCATCTTGCTGAACGAAATCCCCTATATCTTGTGTATAAGACAAAATCTCTTTAGTCTTACACCCATCCACGAAATCACCAGCTTCCAAACAACAGCCGAAATCACTCCTCATTCTCTTCTCAGCCGAAATCAACTTTAGTTCCAGCCGAAAACACTCAACTTTCATTCCAACCGAAAACCCTTACCTGGCCGAAATCTCTCCTAGCCGAAAACCTTTATTGCCGAAAACCCTTGTGCACTTGTTGGCCGAAATCCCTTATTCATCAAGCTTAACGAAATCACTTGTGGATCACCTCACATTTGGGCCGAAATCAGTTCTGGGCCCAAATCATTACTTGTAGCCGAAATCACAACTGGACTTGTGTTATTTTTTTTTACAGTAGACTTGCAACTCATATTTAACTGTTTAATTTGTGTGATTTGTCCAGGTTTTCACTTACATACATCAAACATGAGTTGTACTAGTCCTTGGGATTGGAGTACGGATCCACAACCCGATCTAAAACAGATGTCGATGGCCGAATATATGAGGAGGACCATACCTCAACAACAACAGTCAATAAGTTCAAGTCAATGGGCAATGGTGTCGAATCAAAATCAGAGCATTCAAAATATTTTGCTTAGTGAGAATGAGACGGGTAGCAACAATCGCCCGCCAAAGTTAAATTACATGAACGACTTCCATCATGGAAGGGTCGTTTCCATAATTACGTTCAAGGGCAAAACACAGAATTATGGACGTGTTTCATCTCTGCATTTAGTGAAGCTCTTGAAGAAGCAGGATCAAATGCGACAACTTTCAATAATATGCAAGAAGCCGACAAAAAGGCATATGATCTGGAGAAGAAGGCGTATGCTATTCTCACTCAAGCACTTCACAGAGACATATTTCATCAATTCTCATATTGTAAGACAACGAAAGGATTATGGGATGCATTGGTAGCGAGAGGAGAAGGAAATGCAGCTACTAGAAAGATACGCCATGATTTATTGAAGAAAGAGTTTGAATCATTTCAGTTCTTGGAGAATGAAACTCTAAATGATATGACTTCTCGTTTTTATCATTTGATTAGTGAAATGACTTCTTATAGTGTTGCTGTAACTCATCCGGAAATGGTTGCACGATTTGCTGATGCTCTACCTCCTAAGTGGAGTCCATTCATTGGGCTTCTAAAGCATACGGGCGCTCTGGATGCAGCCAATGTCAGTCTTTATGAATTCATTCAGAAGTTGGAGCAAAAGAACGACGAGGAAATTCGGAAAGCTAAAAGGATTGCATCTGCACCTCCTCAAAACACAGAAATGTATTTACCTGGTTTTGGTTCTTCAGCTAGTTCTAGTTCAGTTCAGCAACCGAAGCTTCAAACGGCGTTTGTATCCAATACAAACTCTTCTCCGTTTCCACAGCAACCACAGTGGGATCAAAGTGCTTATCTTTCACAATCCATACCCCAACCTCAAGCCCAACCACAACAACAACAACAACAAGCGCATTATACCAACAATCCTTCACCCCAAAACACCAACACTGTCAGAGTTGATACTTCCAATCTTTCAAAAGTCAGTGTAGAAGTTGCAAAGGAACATTTGGAACTTCTCAACACAATGTTCAGTTCATACTGTGGATTGGTAGCAGGTCAAATTGGAAACATCAATATGACCAATGAAGATTATCAGCAGATAGACCGTGATGAAATGGAGTTAATGGATATCAAGTGGGCGTTTGCAAGTGCTGTTAGAAGGGCAAAGGATTTCATGACTCGAACTGGAAGAACTTCGTTGGAAGGCAAAAATGATACGAAGTACGGGTTCAATAAAGATGCGGTTACATGTTACAATTGTGGCGAAAAGGGTCACTTCAAACGTGAGTGCACCCTACCAAGCAGACAAGGCAACCAGAATCCATTCAGAAATCAGACAAGTACTTCCAATGCCAATCAAGATAACCGTGGAAAAGGGATAGTAGCTGTGAACAACACCACCAACCAGAACCAGTCTGGACCTTCAAACACCAATCGAGCATTGACCGTTCAAGCTGATGAAGGGTGCGATTGGTCTGTACAATTGGGAGATAATGATCAAGGAGGTGGAACTGCATGCTATGCAAAAATCATCAATCACATCAAGCATGTTCACAAGGAAGAGTTTTCTGAAAGTGATGATAGCTCGGGTTTTAGTGGGAGTTCAGATGAAGAAAGCTCGAATGCGGGAGATTATAATTCTGGAGATGGATCTTTCTCTTCTCAGACTGCCTTCATGGCTAATGTCACAGCCTCTTCGAGTCAGATAAATTCTGAAACTCCTAGCATATGTAATGATTGTGCTGATATGAAACATGAATGTGATAGAGTGAAACTTGAATGTGATACGATTCATAGTCACAATCAGAGTTTAGTTGTTGAACTGTCAAAGTGCAAGGAGGCAAACATGGCCTTAGCTCATAATGAAAAGGAATTTAAAACAGTTATTGAAACCCAAAAGAAAAGTGTTTCTGAATTAACAAAAACTGTTTTCAACAAACAAATTGGTATTAATAACTACATTAATATCATTGAGGAAACCAAGAAAGAGCTAGCCACGGCTAAATGTGAACATGAGGCGATCAAGCTCAAATTGGAGAGTTACTCAAACTCCCGATATGTGCTTGATCACATCATTGACGTTCAGCAACTAAAGGGAAACGTTAAAGGCATTGGTTATAGGAAGTGTCCACCCCCTTTGAGACACGACTATACCAAGACGCCCGATGAAGAGGACATGCCTCGTTTTGAACCCAGTGTGCCTCTTGATTATGAGGAAGTTACTACTGGCCTAGGGTTCAAAACGGACAATTCCTCGGAGGGCTCATCTGGAACAAGCGAAAATTCAGCATCTGTTGGTACGGAACAAAGTCCTCCCACAGTTGAGGACTATGATTCGTCAGATGATGAACCAGATGTGAGTGATGAGGATAAATCTCTTGAGAAGAACAAAGGAGTTGAAGTTCCTTTTGAGAATCACATTCTGTGTGATCCTCCTACTCCTGTTGTGCAATCAACTGGTGCTAAACAAGAGATAGATCCTATCACTGAGACAGTGTCTACCGTTAAAAGTGATAACGTGTTGTACACTTTGGTCGGTGATGGTAAAATTTATTCAAACCAAGATTTTCCCATTAAAAACGTCAATCAATCTTTGATTGACAAAGTGTTTGAAGATACTACAAGTAAGTTTTTGGAAAAAGGGATCCCGAGAGTTTCAGTAACTCAGTGTGATCCTATTCCAAAAGCTGAAGTGAGGAAACAATTTGGAAACCAAAAATTACCGACTAAACAACAACCTGTCGCTTTTAAGGGTAAACAGCAACAACAGCGAGCTCAAAATTCCAAAGGTTCACAACCGAAGGTTGAGACCAAAGGAGCTCGTTTCAAGAAGAAAAACAATGATGTTAAATTTGTAGCATCCAAGGGTACTGATAAAATTGAGACTTTTGAAAACAAATCAAACACCGATTTTATCCAACAAGTCAAGTTTTTAAAGCGTAACAGCCAAAACAATTACACCCAACACACAAACGGGTGTGATAAAGGAACAAGTACCTCTGGGTCTACAGGTTCAACACGTGAAAGTCGAACCGGTTCTCCTAAGTTTTTTGAAAGGAGAACTTGTTTCAAATGTGGGAAGGTTGGGCACATCATTAAAGACTGCAAAAACTCGCCCAAACCAAATTTTGTTGAAAGAGCCCCCTTTGAACAAGGTCACTCACAACGTCGTCCTGTTTCTCCAAAACATGATAAACGCACTGTTAAAGAACAAGAAACTAAACAACGACGTCAAAACGTCAAAGAAGTTGAAAAGGTGTTAAAACCGGAGGTTGTACAAACAAAGTCTGTTAAGTTAGAAATTAAAAATGAAAAACAAAAACAGATTTGGAAACCAAAATCGGTAACTGTTTCAGGGGAAGCTCAATCCATTCCAAATCATCAGGAAATCGAAGTCACAATCCTCGATGATGAAGGACGACCCAAGTCCATTAAGGCTTGGGTCCCCCTCTCCATCTAATCTCTGAGTGAGTGTGCAGGATGTTCCAGGAGGAACTTTCGATAGTCATTGGATTATTGATAGTGGAGTGTCCATGCACAAGATCGGCGACAAAGAAGTTGTTGCCTGTGATGAAAAAAAAAGGAAAGAAGACAGAATTGTCTGTCGAAAGAAATTGAAAGCGTCGACAAAATGCAAATCATTCCGAAATTTGATTGTTAATGGCTTTGATCGGGTCCCCAGGATAGATTCAATCAAAATGTACGCACCTGCAGCACATCTGATGTTCAAAATCAACAAGATGAACGTGCAGTGTACATTTCTTCACGGTGTGATTGAAGAAAATGTGTTTGTTGAACAAACCAACCGGGTGTGCGGATGCCTTGGCATGGATTGAACAACCGCACACTACTTCTCAAGAGAAAGACAAAGACCTTCGCTGGTGCAATGTGGAAGTCCAGCCGGACCCAAAGGTTTCTGAGCTTGTTGCTGTGAAGAGATTTCTCAGTAGCTACAAAGAATCGACTTTGAAGTCCACACCGGGTGGATATCCAGTTTGGGAGAGCGCTCAGATTCCTTGCAATGCACGAAGCAGTTGCAGGATACGGTTTTAAATTTCTAATATCTCCTCTACTTGTCGATATTTAAGCTGCTTTATAAATTGTTATCCTCTCGTAGCACTCTTTGACCTGACACGTTGATCTCGAATATCACCTCACACGTGATTGTTTCAATATGAAACTTGTCAATGTTGTCATGGTCCGCACCGCTTACCGACGTGCCAACTGATTTTTCCAAAATTCGATAAATCATTTCTGATTAACTTATTTTTGGTAAACGGCATTGAAGTAAAACATGAGTTAACCGACATCGGAAAATCGTTTTTGTAAATACCTTTGTGTCTTTTAAATTTATCTTAGTTTGTTGCATTTTAGGGGGAGTAAATTCAAAATTGAAAAATTCAAAAACAGTGAAAATTTTCAAAACGCAAAAACAATAGAAAACAAAAATGAGTTTCCTGGCGAGAAAAAGAGAAAATGATAGTACATCAGTGGTCTGTCTAAACCTCTTTAAACTGAAATGCAAAATGCAAAATGTTAAGCAGCTCTATATAAGATGTATCGGTAGGCTCACAATCATATTAAAGTGTGCAGGGTGATATAAATCTTAAATCGACTGAAGAGCAGGTGGGAACCGCACATTGGCATATGGTCTTAGTACCGAAATTTCGTTTGAGAGATTGCCGAGGTTCTGAGATATTCGGTCTTTATGCTGTTTATCATCTGGGTATCATGGTTGTTTCTTTTACCGAAATATAACGGAGACGAAATCTAGATCTTCCATGATACTATACATACGTGTACATATTGCATTCGACCTCAATAAGTGATCAACAATCACATGTCCAAACAAAATAAGTGATAATATATCACAGATTCTTTGCGGGAGTCAAGTTCGTCTCTCTGCTGTACGAAAGTACTGACCTGTTCACGGACTTGCTCCTGTGCCCTCATGCATCTGAAAATCAAGTTCCTCATAAATAAGTGATTCTATCACATAGGGCTTGTTTTCAATCAAAATAAGTGAGTTTCTCACATCTTTTATACGGTCAAATAGATGATAAACGGTATACTCACCGGTAAGATGAACTCTCGCGCATACCTTGATACGGGAATGTGTCGTGTGTGGATGAACACCAGTCGGTAAGTATAAATTCATACCTTAACGTATCCCCTCGCCATGATTACATCTGATAAGTTGAGCTTATGTGGATAACAATACCGATAATCGTTATAGGATGCTTATCTAATTGTTAACTATAAGAACAAAAAGAGCGTTTTGACATGACCGTACACTGATATGATTCTCTTACCCTCGAAACTCGCAAAAAGAATGTCTGTAAATATTTGTTTACTGCTTTCGTTTCTGCATCTTTGTATATATTTATTTATTGCTTTCCGTCTTTACATTTGAAAAATTAAAAAATTCCAAAAAGATTTTAGGTGTGTTTTAATCTAAACTTTATAAAAGCCAAAAAGATTTTGCTTCTAGTTTATTTTTGATTGACTGATGTTGGAACTCGAGTCTATCCTACACAAAATCCTGATTGTAAGCCGGAAAACAGTTGCATCTTCATAAACAGTCGAAGTTAACAAGTTTTCAAAGTTAAAGGATTAAAATTGATCATTTTTCTAAACTTTCAAACTGTTGTCGGTTGGTGTTTGATTGAGATTTGATCTCATATGTGTCATTTGTTTAAATGTTAACTATATTCCAAGCTGTTGTTCTCATTACGCGTTTAGCTTTCTTGCATGTGCAGATGCTAAAGGCGAGGAGAACATGTTCGATGACAAGCTTTGGAATGAAGACACGAAGTGGAGGCACTCAAAGGATCAAGATGATCGGATTGCAGTTGATCACTCATCAACACCACAAGGATCTAAAGATTTGAAGTTCAAAAGATTCACGAGCATGACTCAATGGAGAGTTTATTTTAAGGGGGAGTTTATTAACACACTACCTAAATGAAAAGGGAGTTTGTTGATACACTTTCTACTTACGACGCGTGAAGTCTTTGAAGATCCTTTCCGAGAATGAATGAACCATCAAGAGATGGAGAACGAGATTACGAACCTCGCGAGCAGCATCCAAGGGGGAGTTTGTTGATACATATTTTGTGGATACGGCTCGGTTCGACTCGGCTACGAAGTGAAGGCCGTAGTCAAGACAACCTCCTGTCTTGACTCGGTATGCTAGTTACTTCGTAATGTTTGATGTACATGTAACTGCGTGTGTGCAGTATACATGTTAGTATAGCATGTTTGTTTATTATTTAGGTGTTTGTTAGTTTATTTGGCCCAGTTGACAAAGCCCAAGACAAAGTCCTACATGCTGAAGTCCCTGAAGCCCAAGTCCAACATGTTAAGCCCAAGCCTATATGAGACGAAATCAAAGGATTTCGTTCAAGTCCCCTGATGATGAAAACACTTGTTGGTGAAATCACCCAAGTGATGAAAACACTTTGGGATGAAAACCAAATAGGACGAAATCACCTGATTTCGTCCATATCTTGGATTTCGTTCATGTGTTTTCATGAGCAACTGGTTTTCGTCACTGTGGTACTATATAAACACAGACATCAGATAGAAACATAGAGAAGTCTGTATAGATTTCCGAGAGAACACACACAACAGAGAGTTTATAGGTTTATCTTGTAAACATTGGATTGTAACCGTTTCAGAGTATTAATACATTGAGTGTTAATCATTGAATCTTTGTGTCTTGCGTGTTCGTAACTTGGTTTAACTTACCCGTTTGGATTCCGCACTTTCGGGTTTGTCGGAAAACAGGGAATAGAGGTTACTCGATCCTCCGGGTGGA
This sequence comes from Helianthus tuberosus, assembly GCA_030545235.1. Taxonomy (NCBI): domain Eukaryota; kingdom Viridiplantae; phylum Streptophyta; class Magnoliopsida; order Asterales; family Asteraceae; genus Helianthus; species Helianthus tuberosus. Next base: position 6,045,123 of record CM060422.1, on the reverse strand, counting down.
CCTACAGTTTGTTAATGTTCTATCATCATTGACGGTTTTGCCAAAGTCTATTAGTTCACTCCCGATCCCATACGCGGGCACGGTGTGAGGCTGGTCTCACCTAAATAGCGCTATCAACTAATAACCCGTTCGCCAGGCCCCGGCGACTAATCGGTATTAAGTAGTAGGGACTTGAGTGATAGAGTTTCGTTTAGTATTGCTTGTTGCATCCAATATAAATAGTAATTAACTAAGGGTCCCGCATAGGGGAAGAAAAGTATGTTTGTATCCCTTACAAGGGGATAGCGTTGTTTTAAGTTCCGTTTCCCAACCACCGGGAATGCATGCTTTAAAGGTTGTGAACTCACCTTGGGTTGCTCGGCAGACAGTTTACTTGGTCAGGTATGCTGGTCACCACGTCCTAACATGGTTACCAGTATGGGTCAGGCTCGGATACAAGTAATTCACGTATATCCTACGCGTTACTAACACATAGCATACAGGTTATACCATCATTTACAATGTTGGGCTTGTTCTAGCAAATTGAGCAGTAACAGTTAACACATAGCACGCTAGTCACACTAATGTTATTGGGCAGGTCCTAATCGTACAAACAGTTATCCAACGGTAGCACATAGTCCAGTTAAACATACAGCCCAATCATGTCAATACACCTTTCGGCCCAATAACTAAGTCAAGCAGCTCAGTCGAGACTAGGTGGTCTCGACTCGGGAACACGGGGTCTCGAGTCGCAACCAAGACGTCTCGAGTTGCGGATGGGTAGTCTCGAGTGGTGCATGCAGGAGTCGCAACCTCAGCGGTCTCGAGTTCAGTCTCGAGTCGAGATCATGAGATCTCGAGTCGAGATCTTGCTGGTCTCGAGTCCTTGATGTCTGCTGCTTGATCTCGAGTTGCCACTTTGATGGTCTCGAGTCGCAACCGAGGGTCTCGACTCATTTGTCTGATGGGGAGGTTCTTCTAGAACCACCGATGTACTATCCAATGGAATTGCATGTTCATGAAATTGTGTACTAACCAACCAGAATGCACTAACATGTTTTCTTGTCTAAATTCTAATCAAAACAGATCAAACATCACATATTCAAATATTCATATCAACATTCAAACTGTTCTTCACTGTTTCATCTATTTCCATGTTTATCATTCCTCAAAATGGACTAAATCCCCCTATCTAAATACTAAAACAGATCGATCTTTTCATACACATCATATTTATTTATGAGGAACAAGTTTAAACAATCACATCATTATTTTAAAACACCTCTACTCATATAAATCATATGAAGCACATTGTTCAAGTTGCACATTAATATGGCAAAGAATTATCAAAGCATCATAGTTCACACCTCATTTTAAACATTCATAACAAACCAATCATCTATTAAGCAACATACTCATTCAAACACCCAACTAACAAAACAGTCGATATGTACTCATAAATCATCATTTTTAACCAAACAACTACAAAATACTAACCGGCTAGATGCTGAGGGTATGGAGGATCGATGAACTAACTTCCGAGTGATGATCTCGAGCTTGAGCCGAGACTACTTGTTGTCGCCGGTTGGTCCGAGAGAGAGGGAAGGAGGATGCTTGGGTTAGGGTTTTGTTCTAGAGAGAGAATGGATAGGGGAATGTTTGTTGAGAGTGTGTGTGATGTGATTGATGCTCATAACCAAAAGGATGTCCGCTTAAATGTGGGGTTTTATACCTATACCATGGTGATGCACCCTAATGGGCTTTCGAGTGGACTCGGGGGTGCGGCCCAATTGTTTCGGGTCACTCGAGACCGAGTGGTCTCGAGTCGGGTCCATGTGGTTTCAGTACACAGTACATGCATACATATATATATATATATATATATATATAGCTTAATACAGGGATCACGTTGCACATCGAGATAAATCACAAACTTTCATTTAATAGTATATGTACACATAACGTTAATACATGAAGGTTGCTCGGGAAAACCTAGAGTGTCACATTATCCCCAAGTTTTAAGAACTTTCGTCCCGAAAGTTAAGGGCAACCACTATCAAGCTAGTATAAGTGAGAACGTTTCAACGGGGTGTCACAAACAATCAAAATCAAATTAAAAATATTCACAGAGGATAGAGGAAAAGTACATAATTCAGATAACTTTTAAAAACTAAAAAAAGCATCTAGATTTTTGTTTGCTTAAAATAGACCAAACACTTATGAAAGATAGCAGATTATTTATCATAACACACAAAACTGATAAAAGTACATAAACACAAATCCATAAAAATTTAACCGAATTTGGTTTAAACCATTGCCAAGATAATATCAACTAAGCACACACAATTCATACACCTTTCTTGTTCTAACAGGGCCAGCTTGCAAATTCAGTTTCATACTTCAATTCAATTTTAAATCAGTCCATAAATTAGATAATTTAAGTCACTTCTAATTGCCTAAAAGATATTTTCTTGTCTGAAATTTGTTCTTTAGAAAGACCAAACTTCCATCCACTCAATAGATTATGATTTCTAACAAAATCTAATACTTTAATCACACATAACAATAAATGTCTAGCACACAACATGAACCCATACTCAAATCTATAATACCCAAAATTCCAAAATCTTTCTAAACACTTATAAACATCAAACTATACATTATCCAGCAAGTGTTCGACGAAATGCCTGAGAGAAAAAACAAAAACAAAAAGGAATACCTGAAACCCGGTTGAAGGAGGTTCGAAACGGCCGAATTAGAAGGTTAGGTAAGGCGGTAGAAGGGACGGTGACAAAAAGGAATACACAAAAGTCATTGCATCCACTTATCATGACTATTAACCACAATAGCATCCACTTATCTCTTGCCGAAACCGGAGCTTGCGACGTCAACCACAGTCGTCACCGTCGTTGTGTTTGCGGCGGAACCCTAAACGTCGCCGCCGTGTCTCTTTCCTGCCTCTCTCTCTCTCTCTCTCTGCTGTAATTTCTTTCGAGCCAATAAGCAAAAAACACTCAAAAACTTACCCTTGAAACTCCTATCAAAACCCAGTTCATCACTGCGCCTTCATCCTTCTTTCGATTATGACAAAATCAATACCTCTCAGCCTCTTGTTCATTTGATTGTAGCCCCCTAAAAGTGATTTCAGGTCTTCAAGATCTGACTAACTTTGCCTTTTAGGGTTTCTCTGGCAGAAGATGAAGATGAAAGAATAGTGAAAGAATAAAGGAGAGAGAAGGAGCTGCTGTAGATTTTAGGGTTTCGAGAATGAAGGAGAGAGAAGGGGAAGAGAGCAACAAAAGGACTTTTCGGAGAGAGACACGTGATTTGAAATTTGAATGAAAATTTCGAACCCTGATTTGACCGCCCAAACATTTCAGCAAGCATGTTTGAAACAATTAATAATACATAAAAATTGAAAAATCTCACAAAATTACACATAGGAAAGTATGACATGGATTGGCTAGAAATTTGACACCTAGGATCAGATTAATGGGGGGCCCTTCAAATGTTGACACCTAGGATTTATACCTTTGATTTATTATAATAGAGAGATAGTTTGAGTCATGCTTGTAAAAGACGTTAAGCGCTCCTCATTAGGTCGATCGGGGAGTTGAGAGTACACGGCCTAGACGGAGAGTACCCGAGTACTCGAACATGTTAAATTATATCGAAATTAGTTTTCGAAATTTAAATATACGTTAAATAACATAAATTTACTAATATTTATAAGGTAAATTGGATTTAAATAATCACAGCTTTCTTAATTTGGCCGATAGTTATCCCAACTCAATTATTGGCCGATAATAATTCGAACTAGTCCACTTTTGGCTGATAATAGTCTGCGTTAAATATAGCTTAACAGAGTTAAGTTTTTTTTTTCCGAATTACAAGCTAATGTTTTAGGGCTTTTGATTAGAACGAGAATACTAGTTGATTGATGTAAAATTTACCTCGAAATAATGCCGCAAACGACGAAAACAGTGTTTCAATTCAGGTGTTTAAACTTCCAATTAACAAAAATCAAGCCGTTTGAAGCATTGTTTCAAGGTAAGTTTTACATAAATCGACTCGTATCCTCGTTCCGATCAAAATCCATAAAATATCAGTTTGTAATTCGGATAAAAGCTTAACTCTGTTAAGCTATTTTTAACGGCGGACTATTATCGGCCAAAAGTGGAGCAGTTCGGATTATTATCGGCCAATAACTGAGTTGGGATTATTATTGGCCAAATTGATAAACCTGGGATTATTTAAATCGAATTTGCCTATTTATAACAAAATACATGAAAATGATATTTATTCTTTAATATGATAGGCACAAAAATTATGTTTTATTGTTTTAAGGTCAAATTTGACCTGAGTTGACCTACTAGATCTGATTCTGGCAAAGGTTGACCTTGTTTCATCGATTCCGAGTAACTAGGCGGAGTAGAAGAAAGTCGACTCGTTAGCCTGTCTTGTAGCGACTACTTATGGAGTACTCGGTCTTGAAGACTTTGTTTTACAACCATGAATGAAGTTATATATGAGAACTACACTATCTAACATAATGTAAACAAGTATAGGGATAGATAATTGTCACTCCAACTTGTCAAGTAGTAGAAATAGGTTGGACCTCAAAACTCTAGGGTTTATTCTTGTTTTTAAGCAGATGTATGTTTATGTTAGCAAACATGAACAACATTTTTTGTTCATATACTTAAATTTGTTAGCAAACACTTCTATTTACGTTTGCTTAGGGGATGAGCTCGGTACTGGTACCAAAAATGCTCAGGTACGTTATTTGAAGGTAGAAATCAGTAAAATACCGGTATCAAACCGAACCGGAAGCATCAATCCCGAAAACGCCAAAAAGTTGATACAAAATTTGATCCTTACGGTACCATTCCGGTATTTTTCGGTATCAATACTGAAATGCTCATCCCCAGCTTAAGCCTGTTTGTTTATGTTGGTTAATATATTCATTTAATTTGGGGATATCAAAACTATCAAAGATTGCATCGCATGTTTTTTTAATTATAACTTCACTTTAACTACCTTTATAGTAGACGTTAACAACAAATTACGTTGAACATCTTGTTAACGACCAAACAACATTAACTTATATTAGGTTTGACCACATATATAACTTGTTTTGGCCTATTTAATCCAATGCGCGATTTAACAAAATAATACAACTTTAGTAGCACGAACTTAAATTTTAAATATATCTTTTTACTTTAAAAGGGGTGTCGATGTAATGAGACATGAATAATACAAATTAGTGTTGAAGGGGTATGGTCCCAAATCTCGTACCAGGCTAGACGCGAGTGACCATCACCCATCTCAAATACCCCCATTGATAATGATCTATATGCATCCGTGCGGGCACGCGCGAACCCAGTTGGCTGTTCCAATCGGCCAAGTGATAAGAAAACTTACCTTTTGTATGAAAACAGTTGTTTTCGTAACAAGGGACGCGGTAACAACCGCGGTTACCGCACGTAGCTATGCAGCCCAGCACCGCATCCTATCGTCTACACAAGTAGGACTGACACTTTGACTTAAGTGTTCAAACCAGCAAGTGGCACTGACTGCAGTCACCTGTCCAGCCGACAGGACCAGCCCACATGTAGGCAAAGCTGGCACACAGACTGATAGCCGCAGCAGGACGTGACATCACCCAAGGAAACGTCCAACACTTCCGTGACCGGCGCTTCTGACACACCTGCAAAGGGCTGTGCGTAGTCAGTCTAGCCACTCAATTACCCTCCTTCACTCTTCAGCTATAAATACCCATCCCGGACCAGGTTTAAGGTAACGCTTATCTGCTCTCTCTCACTTACTACTCAAACACACACTTTGCTCCAAAGCAAATACTGATTCTCACGCCGGAGAGTGGTAACAAGGAGCACCCCCACCCCATCCTCCTTGTTACGAGTCACGGTGTGTTTCCTTGTACACGAGACAAGTTAGTGGACGGTCCGGCCATCGACCTCGGAAAGAATGGATTAATCCTACTTGACGAGACCAGTGAATTAACCTTCCCAGTTAACCACTGTTTCATCAATTGCCAAAGTGATTAAATAGTAAAGTAACTTTTACTCTATAAGAAATATTTTATTGAGAATCAAACAAAACGGGTTAATGGACAAAAAATATATAACTACGTGATTATCTTCACATGCTTACAAAAATATAGCATTTTTTATTTCGATACAATTATAATATTATATTATTTTCAGTTGTAAAAAATAACGTGTTTCTTTTTGACCAATGAATAATAATCGGAAAGGACAAAACGCTTTAAATCAAAACATCTTATCATGTGACTCCACTATTGGGTTTAAATTTTCTGTGTCTTGATTCAATTTGGACCATTGATTCCTATCTAGAGTCTGCCCTTGGTAGTTGGTATGTTGCTTCGCCACATTTATTTTTTATTTTTTGTTTATTTTCTTTTCATTTTATTTGTTATTGATTAATAAAATAACATAGACATTTTCATATTGAGGGAAAAAAATCTCAAATTTCATTAATGCTTATCAATTTTCATTAGGCCTTCACAGGGCTATTGTTGAGTAAGGCCAACACTATAAAAAGGCTATTATGCTTTTCAACTTTGGGCTGATTCTCCTTAACCACCACTTTGGGCTGCCCTCTTCTAACCCCTTGGAACTTGGAAGCCAAGGCTCCACCACACCTTGCTAGGCTTAAACTGGATACAAATCTTGTTTTTGTATTTTTTTTTTCATTGCTTGTTTTATTATATAATATATTCACAGCCGTGCAAAAAAAAAAAAAAAAATCAAATATAACTATTTTTGTCCGTAAGGGACATCGAGGTTAAGAGGAGTAGTTTATGATTAGGAGTCGTTCTAAAAAAACTAAAACTATTTATGAAATTTATAGAATTTGTTTAATGTAGATAATCATTTATTTACATGCTTTCAAATTTGTAACATTTACTCTTCTATTCTCCTCCACAAAATAAAGATTGTTGCAGCGTATCTTATAGTTATATTATAAATTTGTATCTAAATAAACTAATGATATGAAATATAACTGAATATTCTTTAGTTGGTTAAATATGATATTACCTAACTTTTACTTTTTATTTTTTGTAAGATACATACAACGTAACTATTCAACGAGTAAAAAGACACATTTGGTTTATATTTATCATGATTCATAAGAAAAAAAAAAAGCATAGAATAAGAGCATTACTAACATACAGAATATGCATACTGTTTACCATCTTGAAATTCATTTGGTTCTGTTTTACTTCAACTGAAAGATAATAATCATCAATAGATTCAGAAATTTACCAATAAATATGCCAAAATCTCAACCATAACACCATGGTAAGTGTTTACTATAAAGTCAATGGTTGACCAATACCTCTTCACCTTAAAACTATAAACAACCAACACTGAAATAAAAACAGAATATAACCTAAACAACTTTGTAAAATTCTCCAGGTCACAAGGGCTTCAAGATTTCATCCATTGGATTCGCGTACTGAAATCCATACGGTCCCTTAAGATTCCGAGATTCTTGAAATTGAACGTGGGCATCAACGCACTGCTGGTCAATCTGCCAGCCCTCGGATGGCAAACCGTGGTGAACCGCATGCATTCCCTGTTGAGCCATGGTGAGACCATTTGTATACATGGGTTGGTCAAGCCCACAGAAATCCGACTCACATGAACCCCATGAACTGTTTGACAGAAGAGAGAGAGCACGGCGAAAATCAAGTGCTTCTGCATTCGAACCTACATAACAAACAAATCATACAATAATGTTTTATTCAATCATGCTTGTTATCTTTTGTGGTACAAATAAATATTCTGACTTTGCAGTAATTATAGGAAAAGAAACCTTGATGAAAAGCGCCGGCTGCGATGGCCTTAGGTGGCGTAATCCTGTTGAAAGTAAAAGCATCTGGAAACTGAAAAGCTTCAGGTTTTACTGAGGGTGCTGTTTGTTGTGGGTTGCATGTGGTTTCCCAAACAGAATTCAAAGCAGGTTTAGTGTGAACCAGAGGAACGTTGTTAAACACAAATCCTAATTGTTGTTGCCCATCTGTAAATGCAAAAGCATGATAAATTACTAAATTATATGATTATGTGGTAAGTGAAAATAAACTGGTTGGTTAATTTGAAGATAATTTGAGTACCGTAAAATGACGAAGACGGATTGCTCGGGTTGAAGTGGATCGTTTCCTGCTGCGGCTTACGGCGGCGGGCATTGTGGTTGGAAAGCCGCCGCCGGCAACTCCTCTTCTTCCCGTCAAACTCCGACAACCCGTGAAATCTGTACCGGTCATTAGAACGGGTCAGCTCAGGTGGCATGCAAACATTTTTTCTCATTGTATTGAGTACGAATACAAAAAATGTGTTACTACTATACTACTACGATAAGTTGTTATGGTAATAATCTTATTCTTTTATAAATAAAATTTATTTAAGAGGCTGCAAGCAATAAAATACACTACTTTAGGTGACTTTTAATCTTAACCCACTCGACCCATTTCACTTTTATCCAATTATTATATTTGTACCATTTGACCTGTTAGAAAAAAATGGCAACCCATTTATAAGTAAGCGGGTCAAAATTGCGAGGTTAACAACATCTTGAAATTTAACAGATTCTAACATGTAGTTGCAAGTTCGATAAAAAGCATACCGGCTACATTGTTGGCAGAACCGCCGTTCAAGACCAGCGACAACAACCTTTAACGCTTTCGAATGATTTTCACAAACTCTATGCTTCTTATGATATTCTTTCGCAGACGAAAGATCAAGGTTGCACCCCTCAACTTGGCATCTCGAAACCGACATACTCTTGTTCGATATTTTAACTTTTTTCACATTTGATACAGAACGTGTTTTTGAATCGCTACTAGCAAAACCGTTCTCGAAGTACGTTCTTTTACCAAGTTTTAAACCAATCGACTGATCAGAAGAGCAAACCGATGCCTCAAACGATGGAGAATTTCCATTTATCTTGTTGTTATATGTGTTGTTCTGGAAACTTCTTGAAAGATCAGATGAGAAATTCGACGATGAATTGTCAACATTAACGACCCCAGAAAGATTAAACGACCCGTCGATATCTTCTGATGATTGTAGCTTCTTGGGACTTGAAACCGCAACCGCTTTTGAACCGAAAATATCATGGTTTTCGTAGTCCCACTTTGAGTTCCACTCCATATCTGGATAATGATTTCATTCAGATTTAGACATTGCAAAAAGTATGTTTTTAATGCATATTGGAAGATAAGTAAAATCTAACATCTTTTTCAATAAACGGAAAGTATAAAAAGGGCCCAGTTGACCACAATATTAGCAGATGAAACATTAACATTTAACAGACTCCATTAAACAGTCTCTAATTTAGGGATCTAGTATTTAACAACAATTACACAACAAGTTAACACATAGATAATCCATTAAACCACTATTACTACCAACCCATTAATCTAAATTAAATCCAGTGAAGATATTAATGGTCCCCAATCAGATTTACAAACTTTACACAACTGAAACAAAAAGGTGGAAATATGACACAGATTGCACTACACCAAAAATTGTTAATAGTTCCCCTCGTGATTTAAAAACGTCGTTTTCTGGTAAAGCAAAATGATGAAGATAACCATAAAAAAAGTTTAAAAATCATCAATTTCTTCACCCAATATATAACCACTCATCAGATCAAACGTATTACAACCAAAATCGTAAAAAAAAACTAAACTTTCTCACACAGACATAACGTCGAACACCTTATCTACACTTTCTAATTATCTTTATCTACACCCAGACGTTAGAAATTCACAACACAAGTAAATAAACAAAATCAAAAGTGAGAAATCATCTTCGTATTTTGCATTTCTTGATTTGTAGAATGAAATAATAAAAGGGTAATAACAGATTAACAGATTTCTTGTTTTAGAAGCTGTGAATAATAATAGAGTAATGAGAGGTTACCGATCACAGTAGTCTGCACCATTCCAGGATGAATGAAGGAAAATCTGAAGATTTTTACTTTACCAAATGAAGAAAGTTAGAGAGAGAGAAAGAGGAGAGAGAGAGAAGATAGGTTTTTTTTACTAGGTGTGTGTATTGTGTATAGTGTTTTAATCATCTGCACTGAAGCTAGCTCTCAATAAAAATCTGTGGGGAAGAAGAAGACAAAATGAAAGCATTTTTTAGGACAAAATGAAAGCATTTTTTAAGCATTTTTTACACATATAAGACTAAAGGGTATGGAGAGGATAGGCTTGGAGGGGATGAGCCGCCACGTAGGCGCCACGTAGGAATGGCTTGGAGGGGATGAACCTAAGGGGGTGGAGAGGGGTGGAGGATGAGGCCCCACAACAATAAAAAAATATAAAACTTTAGAGAGAGATAGAGAGAGAGGAGAGACAAAGATGAGAGAGAGAGAAGAAAGGAGGCCCGGCGCCGCCGGTTGTGGGGAGCCGTTTGGGACGAAGAGGGGCGGTGTGGGGGACCGGCGCCGGTCCTAGCCGGGCCTAGCCGGCCCCCATACCCTTTAGTCTAATATATGGATAATTGGATGTTATATATTTTATATTTTTTTAGTGTCATAGTGTTTACTACTTTTAGTTGTAGTGGAAAATATAGAAGAGAAAATAAAATAGGTGATTACTACTTTTAGTTGTAGTGGAAAATATCACATAGCAAAATTAATAAATAGTTAAAGCAAGGTTAAAAGTTTTCAAATATGGAATTTTAGCGGTCCTTAAAAGCGGGGGTTAACGACATACTTTTTTTTTTAACGGCAAATTTGGATCACTGACGGACCACTGGAGTATCATCGTGCCACCAGCAGAACCACCCGATCATATCCATCTCCACTAGGCATAATGCCTACACACCAATTCAGGAGGAAACTCAATAAATATGAGAAAAACCCCCTTGTGGGAATCGAACCCAGGACCTATTGGTCCTAAAGGTTAACGACATACTGACTCATCGTAATAGTTTTACAAGTTTCAGTGTATTACGAACATCACAAATGCACTTCAAATCAAATCTCATTCAATGATCACTAACACACCAAACTACATGTTAACATGCATGTGCCCCAAGTAAAATAACACCACTTAATGATTTGTATGAGTCAAACATGTTAATGATATAACACACATATAAAGAACACTCGTCATTTATCAAAAGCATTTGTATGTATTTCTAACCCAAAACATTATAAAAAGGGATAGTGTGTTACATCACAATGGATATAATTACTACATTTAAAATCAAGCATGGTTCACTTAGCGATGCCAAAACACTAATAAGAGAGATTAATCATCAAATTAACATACGAGTTACAATTTTGTAAAAGGCAACAGTAGCCTAACAAATTAGTTATGTCATATTAGTCATCAGTAGTTTTATTGGTTAAAAACGCATCAAATACACTTAAACAAACTAAGTTAAGTTTATCTCCAAAAGATCATACTCCATGACATCATCACAGTCATAGTACCATTCCATATCCAAATGGTCCGTAGGCAAGGTCAGGCTTAGCTCGACTAGACTTGTTTACCCCCTAAAATGATTTTTTTTTGGAAGGAACCCCCTAAAATGATTAATTAATTTGTTTGAAATACAATAATTATATAATGAGAAAAGTAAATAACTAAATCAAACAATGGAAAAATAATAAATTGAACAAATTTATATTTTTATAAAAATATAAGTTGATTAATTGGTTAATAAGACTTAAACAAAAGTTATAAAAATGATTAAAAAAAGTAAATGAAAGAAAGTAAAAGAAAGAAAAAAAAAAAAAGAAATGAAAATATTTGTGGAAGTTACATATTGAGGGCAAGTTTGTCATTCTAAAAAATCTAACTAAAAAGTTAACAATAGTTAGACCACCCGTAGTGGGGCGGTATTTAAAAAAAAAAAAAAAAAAAAACGCCGTAAAACGCCCCCCCCCCCCATTACACTAGGCGTGTTTAGGCATTTTTTTTTGAAAAAAAATGTTGTTGGCGTTTTAAATAAAACGCTGCATTTGCATAGGGGCGAGAGACATGACCGTTGCCAACGGTCAATTGTTTATTATTATTTTTTTAATTCCAAAATTTACCCACTATATAAATATCACCCACTTTCTCCTACTTTTTTATAAAAAAACTCACACTTTCTCTCCTACTTGTTTTATATTTTATACAAACATGCATCCATACCGACCCCCCTTTGGTGTCCCCGCAAGACCCATGAACCCGAACACAACCCAACCGCAACACACGTTTAACCTTCAAGAAATGGACCCGAGCATGTTAACGTACGCGGCTTACTTGAGTGGCGCCACTCCGTTCGTGCCTCCCACCTTCGGCTATGGTCAAGCCGGCGGGTCGCAACCGTCACAACAACAAGCCGAATCCGAACCCGATGTCGATGTCGTGCCGGAGACGCAACCCGAACCGGTGCAAGAGAAATCGAAACGCGGCAGAAGGTCGCATAAGAAGAAGGAAAAGGACGAACCTTGAAGTACAAAAACTCACCTTAAATGGACAAAGGACGAGGAATTCACGTTGACTCGGGCGTGGCTCGACATTTCGGAGGACCACGAAACTGGTAACTTTTATATTTTTTTTACTTATTTTTTACTTATATTTTTACTTTTATTTTTAACATACAACTTATATTTTTACTTTTATTTTTTAAATTTGTAGCAAACTTTCAAACCGGCCCCGTTTTTTGGGATAGGGTTCGTGCACTCTTTTATAGCACGTGGGGTCAAGGTGAACATCGGGACAAAGATTCCATTTCTAGCAAATGGACCGACATCAACAACAAGTGTCATGCGTTCCAAGAAGTGTACCAACGTAACTTCGATAATCACGCGAGCGGTGAAGCTGACGTCGGGGTTTTAACGAGGACTTTGGACGAGTTCGAGAAAACGAAATGCCCTTTCGCGTACTATAAGTGTTGGGATCTACTACGAAAAAGTCCAAAGTGGGCGCTAGTAGGTACCATGACGTCTAGTAGTAGACGTCGAGCTAAACGGTCAAAAACATCATCCTCCGTTGACCCTGAAACACCGACATCGGATGCCCGCAATGTCGATCTAAATGAGGTGGTGGACGTTGACGAGGAACTTGAAGAAGAGTTGACCCGACCGCCCGGTAGAAGAAAGGATAAACGAACCGGGAAAAAAACGGTCGACTCGTCTTCCGATCTCGAGTTAAAGGAAGATTTTGAGGAGATGAACCGTCGTCTCCAAGACATTCGCGACCTCGGCCACCAACGTTATGAGATTATGAAAGAACGAGTGGCCGAAACCAAAAAGTTTAACGAGATGCAAGAGGCGAGGCAAATGGAAAAGGACATTGAGTTTTTGTCCAAACCTATCGACCACCTCCAAGGCGATGCGTTGGTCCTTGCGCAAATGTGTCGCCAAAAAATTCGAGAAAAATATGGACTCTAGATCATCTTTTTTTTTTTTAACTTTAATTTTTTTTTCGGTTTTTTTATTTTCTGTTTTTTTTTTCGGTTTTTTTTTTATTTCAAGTAGTGTAATTTTTATTTTAAATTAATGAAGTTTTTTATGTTTTAAATTAAAAAAAAATAATTGTGAAATGATTGCATGGACGTTATTGGAATAATGCCCCATTACGCCACTTTTGGAATAATGCGTCCCATGCTGACTGGACTGCCACGTGTCGAATAATGTCCCATGGTGGGGACATTATTTTGTTTAACCACTACACATGGTCTTAGTAAAATGACAGAAAACAGCGTGACAACTTTATAAATAAAGAACCCTCTTTGTAAGTAATAAAGTTAAAGAACACAGCTGATAATTAAAGAACACAAACTATAATTTTCTCAATCTTATAATTGTAATATATTTGATAGTTATAGTTATACTTTATATTTTATTAGATATATTTTTATCGATTAACTCATTCAACTTTCTAGCATTTTTTTTTAACGGCAACTCACTTTATATATATATATATAGGGAGAAGATCATACGAGAACCAATGTGAACACAACCAAAAATGCCTAAAAATAGCTAAAAATCACACAAATTTTTTTTTAATATTTTTTATATAAAAATCGCTACTTTTCGAAGCAAAAAAATTAAAAATTAAAAAAAAAAAAAATTTTGGTCACTAAAAGTAGCGATTTGAGTATAAAAAATATTAAAAAAAATTTAGATTTTTTTTTTTAGATTTTTTAGGTTTTTTGGGGGGTTTAGTTTTTAGTATTTTAGCTTGGGGGGG